>NW_026474485.1:0-10995 GCF_026875155.1 Cherax quadricarinatus
AGAGAGAAACCTATGACGACGTTTCAGTCCGACTTGGACCATTAACTAGTTGTCAGACCGAAACGTTGTCATAAGTTTCTTTCCCCTATTTGGGGTTATTTGTGTATTAATGTATGTTAACTTAACCTAGGCGAAAAAATCTGCTTAAATCCGTTAAAAAATCGAACATAGTTTCTTAATAGAGGTTGATTGCGTTATACATGACATAACCTAGAGTACCAAGTCGAAGACTGTGTGTGTACTCACCTATTTTTACTCACCTATTTGTGGTTGCAGGGGTCGAGTCTTAGCTCCTGGCCCCGCCTCTTCACCGGTTGCTACTGGGCCCTCTCTCTCCCCGCTCCATGAGCTTTATCAAACCTCGTCTTAAAACTGTGTATGGTTCCTGCCTCCACTACGTCATTTTCTAGGCTATTCCACTGCCTTACAACTCTATGACTGAAGAAATACTTCCTACTATCTCTCTGACTCATTTGTGTCTTCAACTTCCAATTGTGGCCTCTTGTTTCTGTGTCCCCTCCCTGGAACATCCTGTCTTTGTCCATCTGTCTATTCCAGCAGTATTTTATATGTCGTTATCATGTCTCCCCTGACCCTCCTGTCCTCCAGTGTCGTCAGGCCGATTATCCCTTAATCTTTCTTCATAGGACATTCCCCTTAGCTCTGGAACTAACCTTGTCGCAAACCTTTGTACTTTCTCTAGTTTCTTGACGTGCTTTATCAAGTGCGGGTTCCAAACAGGTGCTGCATACTCCAGTATGGGCCTGACATACACGGTGTACAGTGTCTTGAATGATTCCTTACTAAGGTATCGGAATGCTGTTCTCAGGTTTGCCAGGCGCCCATATGCTGCAGCAGTTATCTGATTGATGTGTGCTTCCGGAGACATGCTCGGTGTTATACTCACCCAAGATCTTTCTCCTTGAGTGAGGTTTGCAGTCTTTGGCCACCTAGCCTATACTCTGTCTGGGGTCTTCTGTGCCCTTCCCCTATCTTCATGACTTTGCATTTGGCAGGATTAAATTCGAGAAGCCATTTGCTGGACCAGGTGTCCAGTCTGTCCAGGTCTCTTTGAAGTCCTGCCTGGTCCTCATCAGATTTAATTCTCCTCATTAACTTCACATCATCTGCAAACAGGGACACTTCTGAGTCTAACCCTTCCGTCATGTCGTTCACATATACCAAAAATAGCACTGGTCCTAGGACCGACCCCTGTGGGACCCCGCTCGTCACAGGTGCCCACTGTGATACATCATTACGTACCATGACTCGTTGTTGCCTCCCTGTCAGGTATTCTCTGATCCATTGCAGTGCCCTTCCTGTTATATGCGCCTGATGCTCTAGCTTCTGCACTAATCTCTTGTGAGGAACTGTGTCAAAGGCCTTCTTGCAGTCCAAGAAGATGCAATCAACCCACCCCTCTCTCTCGTGTCTTACTTCTGTTATTTTATCATAAAACTCCAGAAGGTTTGTGACACAGGATTTGCCTTCCGTGAATCCGTGCTGGTTGGCATTTATACTCTTGTTCAGTTCCAGGTGCTCACCACTCTCTCCTGATAATCTTCTCCATAATTTTGCATACTATACACGTCAATGACACAGGTCTATAGTTTAGTGCCTCTTTTCTGTCTCCTTTTTTAAAAATGGGAACTACATTTGCCGTCTTCCATACCTCAGGTAGTTGCCCAGTTTCCAGGTACGTGTTGAAGATTGTGGTAAGTGGCACGCACAACATATCTGCTCCCTCTCGAAGGACCCACGGGGAGATGTTGTCCGGTCCCATTGCCTTTGAGGTATCGATGTCCCTTAGCAGTTTCTTCACCTGTGTGTGTGTGTGTGTGTGTGTGTGTGTGTGTATGTGTGTAGTGTGTGTGTGTGTGTGTGTGTGTGTGAGAGAGAGAGAGAGAGAGAGAGAAAAGAGAGAGAGACAGACAGAAGACAGACAGACAGACAGACAGACAGACAGACAGACATTGCTGGTGCTTTCGACCGGGTGTGGCACCAGGGCCTCTTAGCAAAACTTCAAGCACTGGGAATTGCAGGCTCTACGCTATGTCTCCTCAGTGATTACCTTCATGGTAGATCTCTAAGTGTAGTTCTCAGTGGAACGGAATCAGCAAGACATCCTATTGGGGCAAGTGTTCCACAAGGAAGCGTGCTGGGACCATTGTTATAGAATGTCTACTTCAACGACCTTCTTCATCTCATCCCAGAATCACATGCATAAGCAGATGACTATACACTGACATTCACTTATCCAAGAGAAGAAATGCCAGCTGCTCTAAGCTACATCAATCACCAGCTAAGAGCTATATCAGCTTGGGGAAATAGATGGCAAGTAACATTTACACCTGAGAAAATGCAAATGATGATGGTCTCTTGGCACCATGATGGTAATGCTGGTGCAGTAGTAAGGATGAATGGGAGGGTGTTGGCACCTGGAGAAGAAGTTGATATCCTTGGGGTGAAATTTGACTCCAAACTAACCATGAAGAACCATGTTGTAAATCTAGCAAACAAGGCAGCCAGGAAGCTTACAGTACTTCGCCGTATCTCGCATCTGCTTGACAGTAGAGATTGCAAGATTCTGTACGAGGCACAAGTACGCTCACACCTTGAGTATGCTCCACTTTCTTGGTTTGCCTGCCCCCCCCCCTCATCTGCGACTGCTTGACAGAGTGGAGAACAGAGCAAGACGTCTTATCTCTCGCCTGAACCCATCCTGGATAGATCTATCATTTCAGCAGAGCCTTCAACACGGGAGGGATGTGGGTGGCCTTACTGTTATGTACAAGGCCAATATTGTCAAAGTACCACACTTGGATCCACTTCGAGGACAGCGTGAAACAAGCTTTTATGCCACAAGACGAGCAGAAAGCAGCAACTTCACTCTGGCTGTACCCTTCTCCAGAACATCACTCCATCTGAGATCATAGATACCCAGGATGACTCGAGTATGGAACACATTCGTACACCATAATGATGTCAACGAGATAACGTCAGTTGATCAAATGAAAATTCTGGCCCACAGATGGCTCCAACCTTATCCTGTTCCCCACTTGTATGTCTCATAACAATAAAAATGCTTTCAAATGAGCTGATGTAGGTAACAGCTCTTAGCTTGTCAATAAAGTTAGGAATCCTAACATGTAAATAGCTTGTCAATAAAACTAGGGATCCTTAACCTTGTCAAACCCTGTGTTAAAAAAAAAAAGAAAAAAAGGAGAGAGCATTAAATCAGGGATAACATAACGCAACACACTGCTGAGTCCAGGCGTTAGTTATCCACAACCATACTCTTATGAAAACCTACCTTTATAAACAACTTGTAGAACGTGTGAAAGTCACATTCATCACTGACAGCGTCGTTGGTTTTAGCACGTCCTATGTTATAAAAAGCCTTCCCAGTGTCAATAATTTGTGGCTGTCTAGCCTCATCTATAATAAGGGACATAAGTTGGTTAAAGCTAAGAATATTGAAAAACTAAGGGTCGCCGTTGCTTACTCTATATTAGCTTTAGTTTACTTAAGAACATGGGACGTTCAGAAAAGTTGAGTGAACACCAGAGGTTGTTGGTTGATACTACTACTACTACTACTTACACTGCTCCTTCATGCAGTGCCTGCAACACTTGTAACACCAGAGGTTGTTGGTTGATGCTGCTACACACTGCTCCTTCATGTAGCGCCAGCAACACACGTGCACTTATATATATGTATTCCCCACCATGGCTTTTACCCATTTTGTCACTATTGTTATTATCACTACAATTGTAAAACCAATTCCTTCTCACATGTTTTGTGTGTCCCAACACTGTTATCACGGTCCATCATGAGGGTTGTGGTGGTGGTAGTTGTGGCGGTGGTAGTGGTGGTGGTAATGATGGTGGTAGTGATGATGGGGTACTGGTGGTAGTGTTGATGGAGGTGGGAATATTGGTGGTAGTGATTGTGGTGGGGTAGTGGTTGTGAATTTATTATTATAATCATAACTAAGCGCTGCTAAACCCATAATTGTGGTGAAGGTACTGGCGGTGGGGCATAGGTGTTGGTAGAGGGGCTTCGGGGGGTGGAGCTGTGGCATCTTCTGTACTTAGTTGTGAGATAACATCATTTTAACCCATGTAAGATGATTATGTTATGGCTAAGAGGAGGAGAACAAGAGTGAAAGAGGAATAGTCATTTCAGTAGTGTCCTGCCTGGCGCAGGTCACGGTCTGAGGCTGGATCAGGCTGGGCTCAACAGCTAAATGATCTGCGATATTGAAAACTGTGAATATTGTATCCAGATATTACTCTCAGTATTAGCTTCCCCGTACATATCGGCCATATTTCCTGTTATGGTATAATTTTAAAATTTATAAGAGTTAATGAATGCTGACACAGTAAAATAATTGTGTATGTAGTTTTGTAGCCTCATTTATCTCGGTCAATTGCCACAGTTTTATAACAAAATTTTAAGTTCTTTAATCTGAACCATAAATTCCGCATTTATTTATAAATACTGCAGTACCACGTTTCACATTCCAGTTTATATAGTAGAAACTAAATTTGAATGTGAAGTAAGGTACCGTAACACTTACAAATAAATGATGAGGGCAGTTTATACTCTAAAAGTATAGTAATGTACTGAAATACACGAGGCTGCAATGCACAATTACGCTGTTTTAGCATTCGTTCACTCTTACAAAGATGACTGACATCGACGGGGAAGCTAATATACACTGAAAGTACCGTCAGGATGCAATACTCGGTTCTCATCCAGCTGGCGAGTCCAGCCTGATCCAGCCTCAGAGCATATACTACGCCCACCAGCCAGGACACTATTCTATACCATTTTTCATATTCACTCTCAGACACTGCAGCACAATGGTAGCTTGGTACGGAAAACTTGGTCAACGTTCTCAAGTGAGAAAGAATGGGTTTGAAAGGGACCTGCCCTCTCAATGATTACCTTCTTTTTCTACTAGTGGACTAAATCTCACCTGCTGACAGTATATAAGTTTCCATATTGTCGTTTCAGCCTCCCGTTGTTTCAGTCTATGGAACAAAACTCTTCTCCAGGCTGAGGGACTGACCACCTCAAAACTACTTCTTTAATTAAGGGTGATGGACTGATTACATCGTCTTCCATCTCTACCTCTGTAAATTCCTCTCTATCAGACTGAAAAAGCCTACTGTGTAGGCGAAACGTTTGAGAATAAACTGTTGCACATGTGTCTTATCAACTATTAATCTAGACTAGTCGTTTTTTAATTCTCTCTCCGTTTCGAGACTCTCACTACTCTCGGAGCCCTGCCATGGGCTAGGCTCATCTGGTACTTGCCTGGTCAACCAGGCTGTTGCTGCTGGAGGCCCGCTGCCCCACATATCCATCAGAACTTGGTTGATTTGGCATCTGGTGAAGTTACTTGTCCAGTTTACTCTTGAAAGCTTCTACACTTGTTCCATGTGTGTTTCTGATATCTTCTGGTAAGATGTTGAAGAGTCTGGGGCCACGAATGTTGATACAGTGTTCCCTTATTGTACCCCTGTTCCTCATTTGGTTTATTTTGCACTTCCTCCCATATCTCTTACTCCAGTATGTTGTTATGGCAGGGTGCAGATTTGGGACCAGGCCAGAATGTGTCCAATAGAAGGATTTTGAAGGGTTTGAGGCTGACCCTGACGACCCTACTTATGTTGTGGAATCTATTGTCTTTGGGAAAGTCCATGGGGCTGGATGTGAGTGGCCATTATGTGCAGCTGAGGAAATTGCTTCAGAGGAACAAGAGAAAGGGGAGAATGTGCCTTCTTCAGTGATTAAGGACGTATGTGCAAAGTGGAGTGAGTTGCAAAGTTTTGTGGAGAAATATCACCCTAACAAAGCTGTTGCAAACCGTGTCTGCAACATGTTTAATGACAATGCCTTGTCCCATTTTAGGCAAATCTTTAAGAGATGCCAGAAACAGACCTCTCTGAACAGATTTTTTGTCCGTCTTCCATACGCCGTCTTCCATACGCCAACAAGAGTCTTCAGTAAAGGTAAAAGTGATGTTAAATGTTCATTTATCCATTTCATTAGTCATTTATATTTATTTCTCATTGTTTTCTGTATGTAAAACTATAGTTATTCTCTATAAAATTTATTTTTTGTTAATATTTTTGGGTGTCGGGAACGGATTAATTGGATTTACATTATTTCTTATGGGAAATATTGCTTCAGTTTTCATACAATTCGGTTTTCGTCAGACTTTCTGGAACAAATTAATCACAAAAACCTTGGTTTCACTGTATAGCTAAATTTATTCATTTAACAATATCAGGAAAACATTAAATCTAACTTACCACTTATAATGTTAAAACTTGTGCATAAAAATTAAAATTAATATGTAAATACCTGTATAGACATGGTAATGTTCACACATTGTATTTTTTGTACGTACATTTTAACATTGTATACGATAAACTGAGCTACGAGACTTCCAATAGGAAAATTTCAGAAACAGAACTTCTGTTAATGTTTCGTCAGCGGCCATCATCTGTAACTCTACATCATCTGTGACCCTACAGTCTCGTCCCACAACCCCAGAAGCTTTTGTAGTAACCCTATTCTCACATCCTCAAAATCATATGTCTGTAAACTTAATATAAGCCGTAATAAACGACTGTCAGTAAATAAATAGATGTACCTTTGAAGAGTTTCCGAGAATAGTGAAACTTGAAACTTTTCAAAGGTATATCAAAGGTATGGACATGGGCTCGAACTATGCCGGGGCCACGGGTCGATCCTCTGTTCGTTCTTTTTATTCGTTATATACGATGGGTTAGGTTAGCTGTTTTCTTAGTATTATTTAATGTATGAATTTAGTTACAAGTTAGTTTATATAAAGTTTTCAGTGGGAAACTTGATATAACTAGCTGGAAAAATTGTCTCATATTTTAACAGTGGTAGTGGAAATTGAAAATGAATGATATTTTCTACGTCTAAGATTTCCAAGAAGACAATCTATTATTGCTGAATGTATATTATAAAAAGAGGCATTCCTCACAGTTTGTGACCTCTTACTAGGTTTGTGTGTGTGTGTGTGTGTGTGTGTGTGTGTGTGTTAGTTACCTGTTGTCAAAGGCACTTACTGGTAGACACGGCTTATTTTGTGTGTGTGTGTGTAAGAGGGAGTGGAGAGGAGGGGGAAAGTTTGCACTGTGCGCACCAGTGTGGAGTGCTTGTGATGATCCGCGTGATAGAGGAGGCGGCAATGTTGTCATAAGGTGAAGCTGTGATTAAGTGTTAGGGAGGTGGTGCTGCTGTACGTGTGCAGGGGCAGCTGCAGAGTTGAGAGCACACGTACCCACCTGAAGGGTCAACAATAAGAGGCAGCGAGGGGAGGGAAAGGATGCCAGGAGTGCTATTCCCGTAACATACGTGTGATCGGTGTCAGGGTTGTAGACTCTCGCCGCCAGGCCTGAGGCCAGGCTGTTGACCACAGGGCTGGTCAGGAGCTTCCACGAGATAGTGGTTAATACCGATGTAGCTAGGTAAATGGACACACACGCAACTTGATGAAATATGAAGGCAACATTTCGCCCACCAAAGGTTTCTTGAAACGAAGTTGAAAGGACAATGTGAAAACACTTAAAATACTTGAAGTGGAAGATATCGATCCTGAAACCTTGTTTAATGAACAAGGTACCAAGACCTTGTTTCATTGGAGGAACAAGGTATGATTTCTCCTGTGTATGGGCTACGTTATCCTGAGAGATATCAATTCACCAGTGATAGTAACTCCAGTTCTGCTGGAAGGAAACCTTTGAAGCTGCCGTAGCTGATGAACCCATGCCGGAATACTTGACAATATCCTCATTGTCCCATTGAAGTTTCCTAGCTCAGGCTGAGAGATTTCAACACCTTGTATGAGCTCCATCCTGCGTGATGGAATATGACAGGGAAACATAGTTTAGTTCCCATAGTGTAATTCCATAATGGAATAGGGTAGCAGCACACTGCTGGTGTATCCAGTTTTGTTAAAATTCTTGGGGGCATTTTCACTTGTTGTGTTATTCTTTAGTGTATTCCTGGCGCCCCTGCTTTTCATTGGGGTATTTTACTCTGTCTGCTGAGCCTTTTGCTTTCATTGAGAATGATTTCTATGCGCATAATCGAGACTAATCCTGGTTTCAGGAAGTACAGGTCGAGGGACATCTAATATTTCCCGTAATTTAGGTGTTTGACTTAATTTATAGGTACAGTGAAGGTTCTCTGTGCATTTTCTAGGTCTGCTTTAAAAGGGGCAGTTAATAGTCTAGGGCTAAGCTAAAGAAAACAAGCGACTCACAGTGGACGATCATTGTCTTGGCATCTCTTGTATTGAAGGCTCTCGTTATCCATCTTATCATTTTCCTCATGTTTTTTGATAGCACTGTCGTGATCCTTGAACGTTTTACCCGCGTCCGTGTGATGTATGTATTGATTGACAAGCCTCTGGTGGATGAAATTTGAAGTGTCGCATTAAATTGCATGTGTCCATTTACCTATCTGGTAGTAGGGCGAAAAATCTTGGGTTACTGACGTTGATATTGTGTTCTGTAATTGTTCCAGTCCCAAACCTGCTTTTCACCAGGCTTCTTCTACACTTCCTCCCATGTCCATCCAGTAAGTTGTTAAGTCAGTGTACAGATTTGGGACCAGACCCTCAAATATCTTCCGTGTATACAATATGAGGTAGCTCTCGCTTATGGGTTCCAGAGTTTATTTTATTTCCAGAGTTTATTTCTGTGAGGGCAGTATACGACTTCTGTAATATCTCTTGCCTTGAATTGCCTTGAAATTGCTCGTTACACAGAAGTATTAGTCATTAAAGCACCAGTGATTTGAGAAGTGCCATCATTGACGTTGTCTCTCTCGTTTTGAAAACTAGCATAATCCACCCTATCATTCGCCAGGCCTTTGAAGGGGGACATCGTGGCAAGAGCGTCACGTGTGTGGCGTCCATGACACCCACGTGGTCACCTTACCGCGTGCACCTGCGTCACGGTGCAAAGGTTGGGAGGGGGGAGGGGAATCATGTGCTGGTGACAGGACGTGACTCAGATCTCCCCCTCCTCTCCTGCGTTTCTTCGTGTACGTGTTGTCTCCTGATGCTGGTCACGTCAACCTGGCGCCCTCTCCCCACGCTCAATGCTTCACCATTCCTTCAAAGATAACGTCCACCTGATGAAGGAATTGGAGCTGCTCTCTTTTTTCTCGGATCAAACCTGATTACCACGCATTGCTCAGGCGCTTTATGGGTTTAGAGCTTTCTCAAGAATATAACAATCCCTGACCACTACTTACTATACCGTCATGTCACTAGCTAAGGTCATCTGTGATTATATATATATATATATATATATATATATATATATATATATATATATATATATATATATATATATATATATATATATATATATATATTATGCAAGGAATTCGCAAGAGCAGGCAAAATATACACAAACACTGATCTCTGGCTGAAGGAGACTCGAACCTACGAACCTTGGAACAAGGTACGCAGTACGTAGTACGCACGTAGATTGGTAAAGCACTGCGTACCTTGTTCCAAGGTTCGTAGGTTCGAGTCTCCTTCAGCCAGAGATCAGTGTTATATATATATATATATATATATGTATATATATATATATGTGTGTGTGTGTGTGTGTGTGTGTGTGTCCTAGGTAGTAGGTTGGTAGACAGCAATCGCCCAGGAAGGTACTACCGTCCTGCCAGGTGAGTGTGAAGCGGAAGCCTGTAATTGTTTTACGTGATGGTAGGAATGCTGGTGTTTTTTTTTCTGTTTTTTTTTTTTAGGTACGTTTTGCTACTTCTACTTACACTTAGGTAACACTGCACATGCGTAGACAAACATATATATATACACATGCCCCTCTGGGTTTTCTTCCATTTTCTTACCAGTTCTTGTTTATTTCCTCATCTCCATGGGGAAGTGGAACAGAATTTTTTCCTTCGTGAGCCGTGCGTGTCGTAAGAGGCAACTAAAATGCCGGGAGCAAGGGGCTAGTAACCCTTTTCCTGTATATATTACTAAATTTAAGAGGAGAAACTTTCGTTTTTTCCTTTTGGACCACCCTGCCTCGGTGGGATACAGCCGGTTTGTTGAAAGAAAGAAGAAAAGTGTGTGTGTATCTGTGTAATTTTCATTATATATGCTGTAATTATCGGGGGTACTAAGTCACAGAAGGTTACACTAAGTTACTAATTTTTTTTCCATTGAGAAGCGTGATGATAATGAGTGTGGTGGTGGTTGAGGTTGATAGTTTACTGGTAAGCGAGGAGGAGATGATGGTAGTCTCTGAATCAAGAAAACATTTCTTGAAGCGGGACTGTTCATACCTGTGATCCACCATACCAGATTCCAGGGTTCTTGCACCCTGCCAAGTGTCTAGTGAAGCAGTGTGCGAGTCAAATGATCCACCACTCAGTAGGTCAGATGACCCACCACTCAGTAGGTCAGATGACCCATTCAGTGACCTAAGTATCCACTAGCTCCCCACTGCTAGGTGTCCATACCCTTTTAACAGAACAGACACCAAACCTGAAAATTACTCTGGCAAAACATCTATGTTATTGTATATTTGTACAAATCACCACATTAATCATGTATATGAATTGCCACATAATACATATAATTCACCACATGTTGCGTTGGCATTTGCGCTTACTCTTTTCTTCATTCGTTATTGCTCAAATGTTTCTGAGTGTGTGATACTACTGGGGAAGAGTGGTGTGTGTGTGGAAGGAGAGATGAGAGATTGGAAGTGAGAGGAGGGAGAGTTGAGGAGGTCAGAGAGGTAAACAAAAGTGGAAGAAAGTAGAGCTTTTTGATAATATACAGTAGGATAAAGATAGTGAAAGAAGAGCCTACCTCAGTAGAGATAGCAGAGGCATTACATGGTATTGACGACTGCGTACCGTAAACGGTAATTCAAAGTAATATAGTAAAAATCAAATTGGTTCTAT
>NW_026474486.1:0-11028 GCF_026875155.1 Cherax quadricarinatus
ACAACCCACACACGCAATCACACACACACACACACGCACCCTCAAAAAAACAACCCACAAAAAACCCCCACACACACCCCCCTCACACACAACACACCACACACACACACACACACACACACACACACACACACACACACACACACACAACACACACACCACACCACACATGCACACATGTGGTAATGCTTTATTTACAGCTAGCAAAGTCAGGGTATTTCTCCAGAATGGTCTGCAATATACCACTGTGGATAAAATACTTGCCATTTCTTGAACATTTCTGAGTGAGTTGTTTCTAAATTCTTTAATTTATCACACCCAGTACATAATGACGCAATGTGTGACAATAGTCATCTGGCAAAGTTTACATTTCGTTTGGTCTACATCTGGTGGTGGTGTTTTAAACCTGCCAAAGATACTTGTAACCCAGCCGGAGCCGGGCAGTAGTGACATCCAAGAGTCTGCTTATCTTTGTTGGATGCACCATAGACATGTGGCTCCTCCTGCATGATGGAATGATGATAGATGGACTGACTTGTGTCAATCTCCCTAAGCCCTTTAAAGTCAATAAAGTTCATTTGAAGTTCTTTCGTATTATTGTTCTCAAACTGCTAACTGAAAACCCCAAAGATTGTAATCTACCCCCTCTTTGAAAGCATACAGCTTACCCCAATTTATCAGTTCTATCATGCATCTGAAGACCAATGTGAGTTTGGAATCCACAGCATGTGCACTCTGACTCCACTGTCCACAATCTTACCATATCTATGTCTGGTTTCCTGACACAAGCAGGGCCACAATTTATACTTAATGAGTTGAGAGCATTTTGGATGACAGAGAATCAGTTACAATTAAAGTGTCAACCTTAGATACATGGACACATTTGGTGCAAGGAGTATGGCAAACAGTTCTGTTTGAAGGGTAGAGGCCCAGTTATTGATGCGTGCTCCAATTTCTTTATGAGAGCCATCACTCCTGTGACAACAGCAGCACTACCAGCTGCACCAGTGGACTGGTGAACAGAACCATCGACGTAAATAATTTTGTGAAGAGTGTTCTGTGTGACTAAGTTATCAATACAGCTTAAGGCATCATGTTTGGCTTCAAGACAAGCTTTGGTTGTGATTTTTAAAAAGAGTTTTGGGGGAAAATGGAGGAATGGTAAATTTGGAATGGTAATATTTCCCCTGGAGCAGGGAAATGTCTCTGTTGTCTAACTTGATATAGATCATGTAGCTGGTTCATGCGGAGGTCGGGTTTCCAGTTTTTTTCGATCCATCTGGAAGAAAGTTCACCAGTGCTGAGGAAAGTTTGGAGGGCTTTGTGCAGGGGTTTGAATGGGCTTAGCTAAGCATATTGACCCCTTAAGGATATTCTTTCAGTAAACACGTATCTCTAAAGCTTGGACAAAGATGTGTTCATTTAATATCACATACCTACAAGGTCCCTTACTCATAAGAAGCTCATTGTGTAATACCTTCCTTAAATCTCCTTGTTAGAGCAAATCTGCTAGAGAAGAACTTTTCTCCTAAGCTGGTTTAGTAACAAGTTATCACAAGTTATATACATGATGGATACTAAAACAGGAGTCTTTTCTGGGCAGGGCTGCATCTCGCTCTTGTTGCACCTCCCTAGTTAAGAACGATAATAAAATTTGTTGTGTTAGCATAAGAATTAACAACTGGGCGTCTAAACTGCAAATGAATTGTTTGCAATCATAATGGCGCCTAAAGCTTGACCTGTGACACTGAGCTGACGCTATCATCATTACTGATTCTATGTCATCATTGAAGGCTCTTGGCTCATATAATGACTCCAACAACATGCTCATTGGGGAAGGCAGGTATAGATACTCAAAAAATTAGGGACAAAGGAATTAATGTACAATTTGCTATGGATCCCATCACACATTCGATTACTCCTTCATGTTAAAGTTGTTATGTTAGCCAAAGAAGAGTATCGAGAAGGACAATGTAGAATATAAACTTTGGTAATAACTGTGTCTAGCATTAGGAATAATATTAGGATGAGAAGTAAATAAATGAAAATGGTTATGTTATAGGAATGCAGTTAGAAGCCTGAGTAGATCTATAACCACTATGATAACATGAACGTAGATAAGTATGTTTATGGAGCAATTGCAATGTAGGTGAACAGACGTGACTGATGTTTTAGTGGCCAGGCTTGGCTTGGTACAAGTACTTTGGCAGTTTGAGGAGACCACACAGATGATGATCAAACTAAATGTAAATTATGTGAATCAGGCATATGGGTCACTCTCTTGAACACTATGTGCTTAAATGTCCACGTATTGAGGAATACAGAGACAGGACAGTATAATAACCTATGTGACATGTCATGAAGATATTTATTAATGAAAATAAGATACCAGATATACTAAGCAAATTTACTAATAATTTGCTTGTAACAGATAAGTGAACTATAGATATGTAGTTATAAATCATATGTTTTCTGTTAGCCCTTTGGAGGCCTAGATTCCTAGGCCTTTTGTGTATCCATATGCTCTCGCACTACACGTCCCACTGGATGGATATGGGGGTGCACAATAAACTAGACATCGGCGGCTTGCTTGACAAAATCTAATTTATCTATTCTAATGCTTGGAATATTAAGTTCTTCCGCATATTTAAACTTTTGGCAGACGGAGGGCTATCCTAGGATGATCCTCCATTGCTTTCGTTTTGCAGTTTTTCAAGAACCCTCCAAGCTGTACAGTCAGAGGACGAATGAAGTAGTGGCGACGCATAATCAACCAATGATCTAATATAAGCAAGATACATCATTTTCACATTTTTACATTAGCACCATACCTGGGATGAAAACCTGCCACAACTCTAAGTGCTCTCAGCCTTTCTTTTGTATTGGCGACAGAGTCTCGTTACAACAGCGTCCAAGTAGTGGAAACCTCAAAGCATAGATACCTGTATTCTGCTTACTTATTCTAGAAGAGGGACCCATCATGCAACTGATCTGTCGAAATGTAGTCCTCCTCTGCCGTGGAGGGACGCCTGATGAGTATCTTTGGTTTTATCTCCTGAGATTATTAACCCCTAGTGTCCTGACACGAGGCTAGTACTGATTAGAATGTTTTGGGTGTTGGAGAATCGGTAGTGTGGGTCATTATGTCATCAGCAATATATGCTAACCATATAATGATGGGGCTGGCTAGGCATGGCATTAAGGTAAGCATTAATCAAAATGTTGAAAAGGGTGGGATCTAAGCACACCTCCCTGTGGGGTTCCTAATTAAAAATTTTAGTAACACTTTTATGTCCTGGAACAACACAGACGACTTTCTGTTGGACAGGTAACCTTTAATCCAGCGGAGAAGCCATCCTCCAAAACGCATCCATTTCCTGGCAGTTCACTAATGATTACATGTCGGATTGGCTACATCAAAAAGCGGATTTAAGGTCAAGGAACGTAGTGTTATGAGCTGTCAGTGTGCAGATGGGAGATAGGTGGTAATGCAATGATGCATCACTCCACTTCCAATGCACATGAATACATGCAAAGGCGCGCGGTGACAAGGAATTCTTAATTATGTGCATAAGACGATTAAGAATCATCTTTCGAATGTTTTACACAAGAAAAAACAAAAAACAGCTAGTAAGGGATATTGGGCAAACTGAGTTTTGTTGATTGGCTTAGGAATGGGAATATTGAGGCGATTGGTCCATGATTTTAGGGGGGTGCTCCAGTGACATAACTCATGTTAATTAATTCAAGATAAAGGATTACCTGGTAATCGACACAGCAATCTGAGTATTGTTGTAAGTAATACCATCCTCACCAGGCGGTCGTGGAGTTTGCCCTTAGTTAGTGCTTCATCAAGTTCATAATAGTGAAAGGAATGTTGCAGTCATCTGCCTTGCTGAGCATAAAGCAAACAACGTTCTCTCCCGATTGCATCATATTTGTCCATTAATTTCGCTGTGTGGATACGGGAAGACTGCCTAGCTAGATGTAGCAAGCCCCAAAGCCACTGACTCATCAGCCTATGCAAGGGATGAGGGTGCGCGATTGCCAGTTCTGTTAACCATTAATATATTTATGTCTCTACTTGCCGGCTAAGTGGGGCATTGGGAGCATTGAGACCATTGACAATTGTTCAGAGTCTGTTTGCCGCTGACTCTGTCTTACGCTCTCTGGCAGCTGCAAGGGCTGTTTGAAGAGGCCTCAGCATTTAGGGGTACGATGGTTTCTGTAGGCTAGGCTAGTCTGCGGCAGTACGTTTTCAATGGTTCAAGTTAGAATCCATTGTTAGAGGTATGATTTTGAAAAAGGACTTATGATTATTATGGAAGTACATTTGGATTTAGAGAGTAGGAGGTTGCAGAGGGAGCTCTAAGAAGTTATGATACTGCTCACACAGTCATTGTTTATTAACTTTTTTAATATTTATTTTTTTATTTATTATTTAATAAATTTATTTAATTTAAAAAAAAGTTTTTTAAATTTTTTTAAAAATATAATTTTTATTTTTTATTTTACCTTTATATTTTTTAATTAATTTTATATATAATATTATTTATAATATTTTATTTTATTATTATTAAACTTAATTATTTTTTAATATTTTTAAATAATTTTTATTATTTTAATAGTATAGTTTAAATATTATTAATTTTTTTTTATAATTTTTTAATTTTAAATATTAACAATATATTTTTTTATTTTTTTTATATTTTATTTTTTTATATTATTTTATTAGTTTTTAAATTGTACTTTTTTTTTTTAAATTAAAATATTTATTTTTTTAAAAGTCTCGACAGAGGTCACTCATGGATTTATACAGTCAGTCACATGTGCAACAAAGTCATATGTTGATCAGGGGAAACAGTAAGACGTTTCAGTTTGGAAAAAAAATATCCCACCAGGTTAGCCTTGGAAATGATCCAGACGCTTTTATCTGTTACATTGCGAAGACTTCACAGCTGGCAGAAGTAATGTTGAAAGCCCAGGCACAGATCAAGGAACCTCCATAGATATGTGTGGGTTCAAGGTCACCTACAATTTGCACATTATCACATGACTGTTTAGTGTGAACAACAGGTGATTGCATTACGATTAGTACCAAAACGGAGAGTTTCCAATGCTTTTGTGTCTTGCATTATAATCACCTATTATGAGAGTAGGTTCAGACTGAGCACAAGTTGGGTGCTGCCAAGGAATTGAACTTTCAGCAGGAGCGTACAAGTATAAATATGTTGAGAGCAGAGTTCCCAAATATAAATCCTTACACCGAGATACTTGTAGCCCCTCTGTTTTCTTATGTGCAAGAAGTTGATGGGGAAGCGAGTTTTTATTATTATAGAACACAAGAGTTACGTAGATTTGAGTTATTGCAACAAACGATGGCAATTTAGGGGGTTGGGATTTTTCAGGACTCTGCACTCTTGTAGGACACACATTATCAAGGCTTCAGTGTTACCTTTATGATGCAGGTCAGAAAATCTTTTTCGAAGTTGAGCAATATTCCAACTTAAAATTGGATAGTTTATACGAGTTTGGTTACATTATTAAATGCTCCGGGATAGTATTCAATTTCTCAGCAAATATTGGAAAAAAACTTACTAAATAACAAAAACCAGAGCATAATACAATATCAATATCATCAGTATTATCCTTATCCATGAGTCTCCTATAGTGCCAATTCCATTCAGTGAGACCTCTTGGAGTCTTTGTACACAGAGGTCACTGCGCTCTTTGTCTGTGATTGTATGGAAGGTGACTCCTATCCCTCGCACTCCACCTCTCCGCTTTTATTACACTAATCACTATCCTCACAGGTATCACTTCCTCATCATTATGACCCAGTGATCATACACCATTAATCAACAAACCGGTGGTCATCTTCACACTCAGTATATATCAATACATTACACTCATCAGGTTGACTATCTGATGGTCTTCACTGCCCTTATTCTCTTCACTGTGTGTTTGTAAACACCATATAGATTTTCGTTTTTGTAATTATTAACACCACTGCAATCATCAGTTTGTCATCACAACACTCAATTTTCATAATGGCTGACATCTGTGGTTGATGTATTCATTTGCAACCTCTGTAAGTTTTCCTCGTGGTGATCAAGTTGTTGCCAAACACCATTGTTGCTTCTCCAGTACTGTTTTTTTTTTCTTATGCGCAAGCTGCATGTTGTGTTACACCCCCGCAAGACTAGCGTCATCAGGAAGTTGAAAGTCCCGATCAGCTGAGTCAGGTGGCTGACTGACAGCTGACTCAGCAGACAGATGGTGTCAACACCAGCAGCATTAATAGTGGGCTTGATAGCAGAAGTGATCGTGCTCTGTTGATTAACTCCCAGAGTGACTCGCTCAACTCCATATTGTCTGAGTTCAGGCCATTGGGTCAGTATTCAGAACATGAAGTATCTGGTAGGCCTATTGCCTAATCATGGGGGGTGATGGTGAGGCGGGAGCCCTGCGGTGTGCGTGTGGGCCCCAGCTTCGCTCTGCAGTCAGCTGAGCAGCTGTGACTCCTGGAGTCTTAATTGATACTTCTCCATGCAACGGTCTGGTGTTTCTTGATTCATATCATAGCACTGGTGAGAAGGATGGGCCTTGGCACACACTGCACACCAGTGTGACCTACTAAAGCATTTAAAGGAAACGTGACCCCAGCGCTGAACACTTGTAGCAATTCTACGGGAGGTTTACTGGAGTTTACCTGGAGAGAGTTTCGGGGGTCAACGGCCCCCGACGGCCCGGTCTGTGACCAGGCTCCCTGTGGATCTGCGCCTGATCAACCAGGCTGTTTGCTGGCTGTACGCAAAACCAACGTACGAGCACCAGCCCGGCTGATTTCCCTGGAAAAAAAAACTGACTTTAGGTGCTTGTCTGTCGCCAGCTTTGAAGACTGCCAGGGGTCTGTTGGTAATCCCCCTTAAATGTGTGCTGGAGGCAGTTGACAGTCTCGGGCCCCTGACATTATTGTATGGTTCTCTTAAGTGCTAGTGACACCCCTGCTTTTCATTGGGGGGATGGTTTTGCATCGTCTGCCAAGTATTTTGCTTTCGTAGTGAGTGATTTTCGTGTGCCAAGTTCGGTACGAGTCCCTCTAGGTTTTCCAGGTGTATATTTATCATGTATCCTTCCCTTCCTGCGTTCCAGGGATTACAGGTTTAGGAAAACCTCAGCGCTCCAGTAATTGAGGTGTTTTATCTCCGTTATGCGCGCGTTGAAAGTTCTTCTGTACATTTTTCTAGGTCTGCATTCATCCTGCCTTGAAAGGTGCTGTTAGAGTGCAGCAATATTCCAGCCTAGATAGAACAAGTGACCTGAAGAGTGTCATCATGGGCTTGGCCTCCCTAGTTTTGAAGGTTCTCTTTATCCATCCTGTCATTTTCTAGCAGATGCGATTGATACAATGTTTGGTCCTTGAATTTTGAGATCCTCCGACATAATCACTCCCAGGTCTTTGACGTTGGTGTTTCGCTCTATTTTGTGGCCAGAATTTGTTTTGTACTCTGATGAAGATTTAATTTCTCATGTTTACCATATCTGAGTAATTGAAATTTCTCATCGTTGAACTTCATATTGTTTTCTGCAGCCCACTGAAAGATTTTGGTTGATGTCCGCCTGGAGCCTTGCAGTGTCTGCAATGGAAGACACTGTCTGCAGATTCGGGTGTCATCTGCAAAGGAAGACCCCGGTGCTGTGGCTGACATCCTTGTCTATGTCGGATATGAGGATGAGGAACAAGATGGGAGCTAGTTCTGTGCCCTTTTGGAACAGAGCTTTTCACCGTAGCTGCCTCGGACTTTAAATCTGTTGACGACTACTCTCTGTGTTCTGTTAGTGAGGAAATTATAGATCCATCGACCGACTTTTCCTGTTATTCCTTTAGCGCGCATTTTGTGCGCTATTACGCCATGGTCACACTTGTCGAAGGCTTTTGCAAAGTCTGTATATATTACATCTGCATTCTTTTTGTCTTCTAGTGCATTTAGGACCTTGTCGTAGTGATCCAGTAGTTGAGACAGACTGGGGCGACCTGTTCTAAACCCATGTTCCCCTGGGGTTGTGTAAAAATGATGGGTTTCTAGATGGGTGGTGATCTTTCTTCTTAGGACCCTTTCAAAGATTTTTATGATATGGGATGTTAGTGCTATTGGTCTGTAGTTCTTTGCTGTTGCTTTACTGCCCCTTTGTGGAGTGGGGCTATGTCTGTTGTTTTTAGTAACTGAGGGACGACCCCCGTGTCCATGCTCCCTCTCCATAGGATGGAAAAGGCCCTGATAGGGGTTTTCTTGCATTTCTTGATGAACACAGAGCCCCTGAGTTGGCCCGGGGGCAGAGTGCAGGGCATGTCATTTATCGCCTGTTGAAGTCTTTGGGGCGTCAGGATAAATGGGGATAGGTTGTGTTAATAAAATTTTGTGGCTCTCTCAAAAAAAAAATTCATTTTGATCTTCGACTCTCGTCTGGTTAGGGCCTTGCTAAAAACTGAGTCATATTGGGACTTGGTAGCTCACTCTTTCCTTGCTGTCATGTGTAGACCCATCTTGTTTAAGTGGGGGCCCCAAATAGGGACGTTGTTCTCGATTTTGTTTGGCATGGGGGAAGAAATATTTTGGGTTTCTTTGATTTCATTTAGGCTTTGTTTTTCCCGCGTTTCCTGTCCTAAAGGTTCTTTTAGTTTAAAGTTCGATGCTTGCTTTTTCTCTGACCAGTGTCTCCCTGCGCTTTTCAGATATTTTTGACTTTTTTACCCGCTCTGTTTTTCTTTTCCGTCCCCTGAAAAGGGAGCGCCTCCCCTCTTTTTATTTTACATCTACTCCCCTTTTTTTAGGGGAATAGCCTTGTGTAATCGAGTGCCCCCGAGTTAATCTGTTTGGGCATAATTTTGGGTCGTGTTGCTTATTATTTCCCCAGTTTATATCGGTTAGGATTTGGGTTTTACTTGGTCCATTTTATGTTTTTTTTTATTAAAGTTGAATTTGGTGAAGCCCCTCGTGATAGTCTCATTTTGTCGGTCTGGGGGTCCACGCATCAGTCTGAACCTCAATTATGTTGTGATTGAGTATATTTTTTTGATATGGGACATTTCTTATGATCATCTTGTTAGTGAAGATGAGGGCTAGTGTATTCTCCCGTCTAGTAGGCTCTATTTTTGGGTTTAAATTGAATTTTGTGCAAGATTTTAAAAGCTCGTGTGAGTGTGGTTTTCATCAGAGCGCCTCCTGGGTTTTACTGCAACAATATTATTTGCTATTTCCTCCCTTTAGGTGCCTTAAGTTGAAACCCCCAGGGCAAGATTTGGGTGCAGGAGCTGGGAAAATTTTCCAGACAGTGGGCAATTTTTAACGCTGTTCCCGGGAATTGCTGGGTGTTGCATCCGGAGGCTTGTAGGGCTATCACAATGACTAGGTTTTGGTTCTCGCCTTTACTGCTAAAATTCCATACGTCTTTGAGGATTAAGCAGTTCTGTGCAACAAGGATCTGCAATGTACAGGCCAACCCCCCCCCCTTTTGCCCTTTTTATCTGTCACATCTGTATGGTTGAACCTGGGATCCTATTTCGTTGTCCCAAATGATCCTTTATGTGGGTCTCAGTGAAACCGCGAACATTGCCCTTTTCCTCTGCAAGCAGTCCCCGGATGAAAGGTATTTTGTTGTTTGTTTTTGGCTTTAGACCCTGTATATTTGCAAAGAAGAATGTTATCGGACTGGTGGTATTGTTGGTACTGGGGGGGGATGGTTTGTACAAAGCTATTTTGTAACTCCTGTTAAGCGCTGCACGAGAGTAGATATATGATGGTGGAGTCCCTTGACCAATCCACTCAGCCAATATCAATCATTTGGAAGTCGACGGGGGTTTTGCAACTTGATCTGACAACAAGAATTTAGGATCCATGTACTTATTGACATTGTGGATAACAATAAGTACTTTAGGTGATCTTGGTGGGGCAGCTTGGAGTTGGATGTTAGCATATTTATGATTAAGAAGTTTTTCTATGAATGTTGGGTCGTTAGTAACAAAAACGTAATTATCCTCGTCATGACGAAAGCGAATCCGAAGTTTTTTTTCTGGGTTGTCTAATGAAGCTTCGTAAAACCATCTAAACTTGACCTCAAACTCAGTGTTAGCAGGGAAATCAAGCCTAACCGTTCTGCAATGGTTGTTGTTGCTCCCGTTGTTTCTTGCAGCAAGCCTCCTTTGAAATCCTCTTTCTTTTTTCAAACCTCCCTTACTTCTAAAACGTACGAATTCGCCTTCACCATCATTTACTTCGTTCACATCCATAGGTCACTTTTAGTTCAGCTGCTTGAGACGGAAGAGTTAGTCTGTTACTTTTGGGTCAGCGAAACCGCCTTTATTCCATAAGAGATTAGATTTTTAGATTTTGCCACCGAAGTGGCTAGTTTATTGTGCACCCCATATCCATCCTGTGGACGGTAGCGCGAGAGCATATGGATACACAAAAGGCCTAGGATTTATATCTACATATCTATAGTTCACTTATCTGTTACAAGCAAATTTAGGAAATTTGCTTAGTATATCTGGTATCTTATTTTCATTAATAAGATATCTTGACATGTCACATAGGTTATTATACTGTCTGTCTCTGTATTCCTCAATAAGTGGACAATTAAGCACATAGTGTTCAAGAGAGTGACCATATGCCTGATCACATAATTTACATTTAGTTTGATCATCATCTGTGTGTCTCCCAAACTGCCAGAAGTACTTTCAAATTCAAATTCAAAGTTTATTCTCTATAGGGATTACAATGCTGAGTTTACAGAAATTTGGTTATTGTTTGGTTTACATGTAGTAAAATTGTGATTACAGAGTGTACCACTAGAACGCTTAGCATGGCTAGGCATTTCGGGCATACTTAGTTTTATTCTTAATTGTAAAATATTACAAATTATGAGGTAAGTTGGTATTATGGCTAAGTGACTAAATACTAGTTTGTGAGTTTAGCAATGTGAATGCTTTTGTTTTGGCACAGTACATGTTTCAGTATTTGGAGTATC
>NW_026474487.1:0-20000 GCF_026875155.1 Cherax quadricarinatus
CCACCACTACTACCACCATCACCACCCCCCACCACCACCACCACCACCACCCCGCCCCCCACCACCACCACACCACCACCACCCCACCACCACCACCACCACCACCACCACCACCACCACCGCCCCCACCACCACCCCACCACCAACCACCACCACCACCCCACCACCACCACCACCACCACCCACCCAAAACCCCCACCACCACCACCACCACCACCACCACCACCATCACCAGACATCATAAACCCCACCACCACCACTACTACCACCATCACCCCCCCCCACCACCACCACCACCACCACCACCCCCACCACCACCACCACCACCACCACCACCACCACCACCGCCACCACCCCCACCACCACCCCCACCACCACCACCACCACCACCACCACCCACCACCACCACCACCACCACCACCACTATCACCACCACCCCCACCACCACCCCCAACCACCCCCATCACCACATCATCTACCCCACCACCACTACTACCACCATCACCACCACCACCACCACCAACCACCACCACCCCCACCACCACCAACCACACCACCCCACACCCGTCACAAATACAACTGTTACGTTGCCCTGAGTGCACCCTCTCTAGGGGGTTTTTTAAAATCCAATCAGATAACCAATATTTTTTTCCCTTCTTAGTAAAAGCCCCAAAGTATTTTGAGAAAAATGTCTATGCTATCGGGGATGCTAAGGCAATTTTTTTAAAACCCCAAAAGGGAATTTTATGAGGCATACCTGGTCACACATGGGGCTTTTTAAACTTTCATCCGATAGAAAATGGACTCTATATCCTTTAATCAAGACCCATCCCAGCACAAGGGCAGCACAAGTTACCGTATTTTATATGGGATTTCTTTTACATTAGTGTATAAAAACACCGAAATTAGATATATGTTTTGCTTATACTTTTTTCTTTAAAAAATAGATAAAATAAAATAACAAAATTTAAAAATAATAATAAAAAAATTTTTGAAATTAAGGAATTTGTTTATTTTTTTTTTTTATGTTTTTCGTAAGCCGTCCACAAAAAATTTTTTCCTGAAGACACTCGTAAACAACGATGCCATTGCTACCCCAGGAAGTCTTGTATAGTCCTCTCCTCAGCGTATTAAAATGCTCAAAACCCCCCCCAGTTTAATGATTTTTACTAAGCTGCTTTTGTAATTTTCAGCGAAGCAATTTTAAACGTTAAAAAGAAAAAGCCACATTTTTTTGTATTTTTTCGACCAAACTGTCTCTTCTTTTTTTCTTTCTCCCCTCGGGGGAGAGACAAAGCTGTTATTAGCACTCCAGTGTTGTTGGGGTACCATAGAAACAGTGACATTACACCACACCGTGAGTTGTGGTGATACTAAAAAAACAGTGACTTTCACCCTACCGGGAAAATTGTTGGTATACCAGTAAAAACATGACTTATCCCACTACCAGTGATGATTTTTTGGTAACCCATAAAACAGTGCATTACACCACTACAAGTGAGGGTGTTGGGATACCATAAAACAGTGACATTTAAACCACTACCAGGATATTTTTTGGTGATACCAGAAAACAGGACTTTATCACCCTACAAGTGATGGTTTGGGTGATACCGTAGAAACGTGACATTATCACCACACCAGTATGATTGGGGTGATATTTAAAAGAAAACAGTGACATTACCCCAAACCAGTGAGATTTTTTGGTGTTTCCCATAAAAACATGACATTATCACCACACCAGGATGATTGTTTTGTACCAGTAGAAACAGTGACATTATCCCACTACAAGTGAGGGGTTTTGGGTGATACCAGTAGAAACAGGACATTACCCCCACTACCAGTGAAAATTTTTGGGTGATACCAAAAAACAGTGACTTAATCCCATTTCAGTGATGGGTTTTGGTGATACCGTAGAAACATGACATATACCACTACAAGTGGGGGGTTTTGGGGTGAACCAGAAAAAACATAAACATATCCCACTCCAGGATGTTTGTTGGGATACCATAGAAAACAGGACATATCCCACACCAGTGAGATTGTTGGTAACCAGTAGAAACATGACATATCCCCTACAATGAGGGTTTGGGATCCAGTAGAAACAGGACTTAAACCCCACTCCCAGGATGATTGTTGTGATACCAAAAGAAACATGAAAATTTCACCCTACAGTAGGGGGTTTGGTGAACCAGGAAAAGTGACATATCACCACTACCAGTGATGTTGTTGGAAAAACCCAGTAGAAACGTGACATTATCCCACTACCATAAGTTTTGGTGAACCATAAAAACATGAAAATACACCACTCCAGTGATGATTGTTGGATACCATAAAACTGACATTATCCCACTAAAATGATGTTTTTGGTGATCCCATAGAAAAATACATTATCACCACTACCAGTGATGTGTTGGTGATACCAGTAGAAAATGACTATCCCACTCCCATGATGTTGTTGTGAACCAAAAAAAAGGGACTTTATCACCCTACCATGATGTTTTTGGTGAACCAGTAGAAAATGACATTATCCCACAACCAGTGAGATTTTGGGAAAACTAAACGGGCAAAAACCATCCCAGTGATGATTTGGGTTCCAAAGAAAAAGTGTTATCCCCCAAAGTAATTTTTGGGGTTACTTAAAAAATGAATTACAAAACCCAGTGAATTTTTTTATTCCATAAAAATCAAAAAACCCCAAAAATATTTTGTTTGAAATAAAAATGCAAAAAAAAAATTTTGGGGAAATAAAACAGGCAATACCACCACAAATATTTTAACCATAAAACATAAATAACCCCATCCTAGATTGTTTTTTCCATGAAAGGAATTTTTAAAAGGAGGGGTTTGGGTAAAAAAATAATAACAACACCAACCAAATGGTTTTGGGATTTTTTTCCCCCCGGTTTTGTTTTTCCGGGAAAATAACTTAACCCCAACCGTGAGGGTTTGTGCCATGAAAAAATTTATCAATTTAAAATGCTTGAAACTACAAAGCCTTGCAGTCGGAAATTGTTTTCCATCAGCAAGATTTTTATGAAAATGAAAAAGTTACTAGAAGGTGAAATAATCTTAACAAAAAAGACCCTTTTTTTGTTTTTTTTTAAAAATTTTAAAAAATGAAGAAAAAAAAAAAGGACTTCCTAACCCTTAATCTCAAATTTAATTCATTAAAGCCTGGAACTTTTTTTTTAATTTGGAAGGCAATTTTTGGGGGAAAATTTTTTAAAACCCCCAAAAAAAATTCGTTTTTTTTTTTTTTTCCCAAGGAATAATTAAAAGGGGCCCGATTTGAAAATTTCAGTCCCTTTTGATTTTTGAAAGGAAATTTCTTAAACTTTAAACCTTTCCCCCCAAATTTTCCAATTTTTCGTCGGGTTATCATTAAATTTTTAAATTTAAAAATTGAAACAATAATAAGCCTGTGTTTTATTTAAAAAATTTTTAAAGGGGAAAAAATGAAAGGTTTTAAATTTTTTCGTTTTCAAAACACAAAAGCCAAGAAACTCCCAAGAAAAGTTAAAACTTTTGCCTTTTAATAAACAAAAAACTTTTCATTAAAAAAAGAATGCCCCAAAAAGTAGGGAGCAGAAAAAGACACACCCAAACCAACGGCACCCAGCAATTACAATTTTAAAAAAAAAAACAAACTTTTTACCTTTTTTAAAAAAAAATTTTTAACAAAAAATCAAAAAAATTTAGGGCCCACCACACCACCACCACCAACAACACCACACAACAACAGCAACAACCAAAACACAGTAGCCCCACTATAATAACAGCACACCAACACCAACAGCAAAACCCCCACCCCCAACAGTAGCACCACGAACAAACACCACCACCCCCCCCAACAACAACCACCCCCAAAACAGCAGCACCACCCCAACAAGCACCACAACCCCAACAAACCCCACCCCCAACAGTAGCACCACCACCAACAAAAAAGCCAAACCCCCCCCCACCAAAGACCCCCCCCAACCAACAGTGCCCCAGCCAACACCCAACCCCCATAAACCAAACATAGACCAAAACAAACACCCAAAAGCACAAACCCCCAACATACACCACGCCGCACCCCCCCAACAAACCCCCACCAAACACAGAAACCAACGTGCCCCAGCCAAAACCCCCCGGGCCAAACTTTTACAACCACCGGGAAACCCCACCATCAGAGCAGCGGTTTGGGGTCAACAGTGAAAATTTTAAATTCGATTTCCCCTTTAAAATTAGCTATGAGCGGGGACGCCATCAAAATTATACGGGGGGGGACGTTACTGTTTCACACTTATGGTCCCCCTGTACTGGGTTTAAAAAGTATGTTTGGGAAAATTTTTCGTGTCCAACTGTTGAATTTTGGTTTTTTTACCGTTGGGTTCCTTTTCATTTCCCCTTTGTTATTAAATTTTTGGTCCAAGCTGGGGGTGCCCGCTTACAATTTCCCCCAATTTTTTTTTTGTGTTCCGGGGTTTCGCAACCCTCCAAAAATTATTTAAAAAATCCAAAACAATTTTTTACCCCCGTCTTTTTTTCCCCCCCCCTTTGAAACCAGCTTTTGTACCCCCTCGCTACATAACTTCTTAATTAAAATTTTTTAAAACCCTTTGGGTTTAGTGCTTTTTGTTCCCCGGGGAAATAAAAAACCAAACTTTTAACCCCCCCCCCAAGAGGGTGGCTTCCTCTCCCATTTTTCCCCAAATTTTATTATTTTTTTATCTAGGTGTGGGCCCAACTGCCATGAATATTACATTTTATCGTAATATAATTGTAAACAGCTTAATTAGATTTTTCCATCTAATTTTTAAAAGTTTTTTTATATTCGACAGTGAATCCTGAGTCTCTCACAGCTTCTTTTAAAATTTTTTTAATTATTATTATATTATTATTATTATTTTATTATTATTTTATTATTATTTTATTATTATACTAACTACTACAATTGTAAAAAAATAAAAATAATAATAATAATAAAAAATAATAAAATAAAAAAAAATAATAATAATAATAAAATAATAAAAATAATTTTTTTAATTATTTTTTTTTTTTTTTTTAAATTCATGGTGAGCGCAAACCCCGGGGGAATAAACGGTGCCGAGAGGTAGTCAATCCCCCAAAGGGAAGGGGGAACACCCAAACCATAATTACTGAAGAGCAACTAACACCTTCAGGACATAAATTTGAAGCAACAACAAATGTCTCCTAAAACCACAACAATCCTCGAGAAAAAAACTACAAAAGACAACTAACCCCCCTTAGACCTAACTTGACGGACCAGCAAAAATAAAGTACTGAAGGACCTAACAATGTTCGGACCCAGTCTACTGGGGGTCCTCCAACGTTTACAGAAGATGAACACTAAAACACCACTTGACCCCTCGAATCAAACTTCCAATCAACAAAACAAGGTCCCTGGGGACCATAAATAGGTAGGACCGGGTAACGCCTAAAGATAAAAACTACCAGGGGACCAATAACATCCCCCCGGGAAAATTTTAACACCAATGGACCATTAATGCCCTTTTGGACCAAAACCCCGAAAAACCTTTTAAGCCCCCAAAACCCAAAAACTTCCAGTGGGCCAGTTAACCCCCTCGGGACCAAAATTATAGGGCCCAACTAACGTCCCTCTGACCCGAGCTACTTTTCGGGCTTCCAGAACCAAACCTTTGGTACGCTGGATCCCAAGGGCGAGAATTTGCGAGCCAATAAAAGGCACTTCGTGCCCCCCGGCTTCAAAGGTTACGCGAAATCCAAAATAACCCCAAAATTAAAACTTGGTCGGGGTTTTTGCCACTCGGGGCGGTAAACTTGCGGTTCTCGCAAAATTTTCTGACTCGTGATCTATTTTTTGGTGATCAAATTTTCAGGGCGTTTATTTTATTCTTGATAGGAAATTAGCAGAGTTAGAGATTTTTATGTTTTTTTTTTAAAAGAAAATATTAATAATTAGTAAATTAAAAGTGATTCTTTAATGTTATGAGAGAAAATATAGGACAAAAAGGTAAATGAAAATGAAGAAATGCAGAAAAAAAGTCATTATAAAAAAGTGTAAAAGACATTGTAAAGATTTTAAAACTAATTTAATGTTATTATTCTCTCGGGCATAAAACCTGATGATCATATTTGTTTCCGACATAGATGATTTTGTCTAACTAAACAATAAATAAAAGTGAGCACTAGAAATTTATTAGTATTTTGGATGACTGTTTATCTACAGTCCTGCGGTACCCAGAACTCTCCACCTGGAGGGTGGCGCTCCTCCATGTTGTAGTGTCGGGATAATTCCCTAAGATATCATATCGTTAAACTTAAAAAAAACATTACCCAAGTAATTTTTTTCCCCTTTCTTCATTTCTTTTCTTTACAACAGGAGATCAAAACATTTTATGTTCACCCCCACAGTAAACTAGGCACCCAGGCGACCCTAGAACTTAATATATATTATAAAACTACAACGAAAAATTAAAAAAATTACCGCAACTCATCAACACTGAGAGTTAACAAACTGGGCAACGTTAAAATCACGGGGCATCATTGTGCGTAAAAACGACTTGCCCCCCACACTTCTGGATGATAGCAAAAACCCCAAAAAAAAATTTAACTTTTAAAATTTAACTTTTTTCTACTTTCCTCTGCGACTCTTTGCCAGACGTTTTAGGTCTTTTTTTTCCTTGAAGAAGGACCTTTAAGCAACTCCAAAACTTTTTTTTCTTTTTTCTTATTTTTTCTTCCACTTTTCGCTTTTATTTCGCTCAAACACAGACACCTATTCAATCGAATTTAAATTTTCAATTTTTGGTGTAGGGTAACTGGGGCAAGAGCGGGAATACTTTCATGCTCCGGGTTTTGGCTCTCTGACATCTAAAACAAACTCAGTACGTTTCAAATTCAAAAATCGCCGTCTAATTCCCCGGGGCTAAAGTGTGGCAGGCGCACTCACTTTACATAATTTAAAGATAAGTCATCCAAATTCGTACTTAATGGCTATCATTGTTGGTCGGAAATTACCCATATTTTAAGTTTGGTGGGGGAAAATTTATCATTCCCTTTACCTTTTTTAATCAAACTTGGAATTTTTGGAAACCCGGGAGAAAATAACTCAGAATACTCTTCCGAGGGGGCCTCAGATTTTCAGGCGTGTTTTTTTTTTTTTTAAAAGAGAGCAAATTTTGGTCAGTTCAAAATTTTAAAACATGCACCCAAAGAAGGAAAACCCCTGCGGGTTTAAATGTTTTGTTGCGGGTTTAAATTTTTGTTGCATTTTTATTATGTTTTTTCAGGTTTATAATTTTTTTGTTGCAGTTTTTTATTTTTGTTGCGGTTTATTATGTTTTTTTGCGGTTTAAAATTTTTTGTTGCGGTTTTAATGTTTTGTAGCGGGTTTAAATGTTTTGTTGCGGGTTTTTAACAATGTTTTTTGCAGGTTTAAAATTTTTGTAGCAGGTTTAGAAGTTTTGTTCGGTTTTACAATGTTTTTTTTCGGTTTTTATTTTTTGTTGCAGGTTTACAAGTTTTTTTGCAGGTTAAAAGTTTTTGTACAGTTTAGAATTTTTTGTTGCTTTTTTACAATTTTTTTGTGCGGGTTTAAAAAATTTTTTGTTGCGGGTTTTACAATGTTTTTTTGCGTTTAAATTTGTTTGTAGCTTTTTTAAAAAAGTTTTGTTGCAGGCTTAAATGTTTTGTGCAGGTTTATTATGTTTGTTGCAGGTTTAAAAATTTTTTTCTTACGGGTTTTTAGAATTTTTGTTGCAGGTTTAGAAAGTTTCGTTGCGGGGTTTAGAATTTTTTTTTGCAGGTTATTTTTTGTTGCAGGTTTATAATGTTTTGAGCGGGTTTTAAAATTTTTTGTTGAAGGTTAGAATGTTTTTGTTGCGGGTTTTAAAATATTTTTTGCAGGTTTAGAATGTTTCGGTGCAGGTTTAAATGTTTTCTTACGGGTTTAGAAGTTTTGTTGAGGTTTAGAATTTTTTGTTGCGGTTTTTTACAAGTTTTGTTGCGGGTTTAAATTTTTTTTTGGGAAAGGTTCCCTAATGTTTTGATCAGATTTAAATTTTTTGTTGCGGGTTTAAATTTTTGTTGCGGGTTTATAATTTTTGTTGCGTTTAGTATGTATTGTTGCAGGTTTATAATTTTTTGTTGAAGGTCAAATGTTTGTTGCAGGTTTTAAAATGTTTTTTTGCGGGTTTATAATGTTTTTTCATTTTAGAGTGTTTTCTTGCGGTTTATAATTTTGTTGCAGGTTTTAGTTTTTTTTTGCATTTTTATAATGTTTTGGAAAGGGTTTAGTTTTTTTGCGGGTTTTATATTTTTGTTACAGGTTTAAATGTTTTTTTGCAGGTTTATAATTTTTTTTTCATTTTTATAATGTTTTTGTTGCAGTTTAGTATGTTTTGCTAAAGGTTTAAAATTTTTTGTTGCGGTTTTATAATGTTTTGTTGCGGGTTTTTAAAATGTTTTTTTTGCGGGTTTTATAATGTTTGTTGCGGGTTTATAATGTTTTTGTTGCAGGTTTAAAATGTTTTGTTGCGGGTTTATAATGTTTTTTTTGCAGGTTTAAATGTTTTGTTGCGGGTTTAGTATGTTTTGTTGCAGTTTAGTTGTTTTGTTGCGGTTTTATAATTTTTTTGTTGCGGGTTTAATGTTTTTTGCGATTTAGTATGTAAAGTTGCAGGTTAAGATTTTTTTTGCTGAAGGTTTAAAATGTTTTGTTGCAGGTTTAGAATGTTTTGTTGCAGATTTAGAATGTTTTTTTCAGGTTAGAATGTTTTGTTGCAGGTTATAATGTTTTGTTGCGATTTAAAAAGTTTTTTTTTCGGGTTTTAGAATTTTTTTGCGGGTTTATAATTTTTTTTTGCATTTTATATGTTTTGTTGCAGGTTTAGAATGTTTTTTTGCATTTTAAATTTTTTGTTGAAATTTTAGAATGTTTTGTTGCGGTTTAGAATGTTTTGTTCGGGTTTAAATGTTTTGTTTGCAGTTTAGATGTTTTTTGCAGGTGATAATGTTTTTAATTGCAGGGTTTATGTTTTGTTGGGGGTTTGAATTTGTTGTTGCGGGTTTTAGTATTTTTGTTGCAGGTTTTAATTTTTGTGCAGGTTTATATTTTTATTGCAGTTTATAATGTTTTGTTGGGGTTTGTAGTTGTTTGCAGGTTTAGAATGTTTTGTTGCAGGTTTATAATTTTGTTGCAGGTTTATATTGTTTTGTTTGCAGGTTTAAAGTTTTTTTTGCGGTTTAGAAGTTTTGTGCGGTTTAGAATGTTTTTTGCGGTTTTAGTATATTTTGTTGCATTTATATTGTTTTTGTTGCATTTTATAATTTTTTGTTCAGGTTTAGAAGTTTTGTTGCATTTTAGTATATTTTTTTTGCAGGTTTATAATGTTTTTTTTGGGCGGTTTTAATGTTTTGTTGCAGATTTAAAATTTTTTTGTTTCAGTTTTAGAATGTTTTGTTGCGGGTTATAATGTTTTGTTGCAGGTTTATATGTTTTGTTGCGGTTTAAATGTTTTTTTCAATTTTAATGTTTTGTTGCGGGTTTTAAAATGTTTTTTTTTGCAGGTTTAAAATGTTTTTTTGCGGGTTTAGAAGTTTTGTTCCGGGTTTAGTAGTTTTGTTGCAGGTGTATAAGTTTTATTCAGGTTATAATGCTTTTTTTGCAGATTAAAAGTTTTGCAGGTTAGTATATTTTTTTGCATTTTATAAAGTTTTGTTCATTTTATAATTTTATTGCGGGTTTAAATGTTTGTTGCAGGAAATTATTTTGTGTTGCAGGTTTAGAATTTTTGTTGCAGTTATATATTTTGTTGCGGGTTTTTAATTGTTTTGTTGCGGTTTATAATGTTTTGTTGCAGGTTTAAAATTTTTTTTGTTGCGGGTTTAAATTTTTTTGCAGGTTTTATATATTTTTTTGCAGTTATATTGTTTTGTTGCGGGTTTATAATTTTTGTTGCGGGTTTTTAAAAATGTTTTTGTTGCAGTTTATTATGTTTTGTTGCAGGTTAAAATTTTTTTGTTCAGGTTTTATTATTTTTTTGTTGCGGGTTTTATTTTGTTTTTTTTCGGTTTAAAATGTTATGTTGCAGGTTTATAATTTTTTTGTAGCAGGTTTAAATTTTTTGTTGCGGGTTTTAAAATGTTTTGTTGCATTTTTATAATTTTTTGTAGCAGGTTTAGAATGTTTTGTTGCGGGTTTACAATTTTTTGTTGCAGGTTTTTATGTTTTGTTGCAGGTTTCAATGTTTTTTTCGGGTTTAATGTTTTTAGCGGGTTTTTAAATGTTTTGTTGCAGGTTTACAATTTTTTTGCGGGTTTATAATTTTTTTTGTTGCAGGTTTAAAATGTTTGTTGCTTTTTAAAAATGTTTTTAGCAGGTTTAAATGTTTTGTTCGGGCTTACAATGTTTTTTTGGGCGGGGTTTATAAAGTTTGTGCAGGTTTAAAAGTTTTCTTACGGGTTTAAAATTTTTTTGTTGCATTTTTAGAAATTTCGTTCAGTTTAAATGTTTTGTTGCGGGTTTTATGTTTTTTTTCGGGTTAAAATGTTTTGTACAGGTTTAGAAGTTTTTTTGAAGGTTTAGAAGTTTTGTTGCGGGTTTTAAAATATTTTATTGCGGTTTAGAATTTTTTCCGGTGCGGGTTATAATGTTTCCTTACATTTTTAAATTTTTTGTTGCGGGTTTAAATTTTTGTTGCGGTTTAAAAAATGTTTTTTTGCGGTTTATAAGTTTTTGTTGAAGGTTCAAATTTTTTTGATGCAATTTAAATTTTTTTGGTTGCGGGTTTTATAATGTTTTGTTGCAGGTTTAAATGTTTTTTTTGCGGGTTTATAATTTTCGTTGCAGTTTAGTATTATTGTTGCAGTTTATAATTTTTTTGTTGAAGGCTAAATTTTTGGGGGCGGTTTTAATTTTTTTTGCTTTTTATAATTTTTTGTTGCAGGTTTAGAGTGTTTTCCCTTGCGGGTTTAAATTTTTTTGTTGCAGGGTTAGAGTGTTTTCTTGCAGGTTTATAATGTTTTGTTGAAGGTTTTGTTTTTTTGGGGTTTAGTTTTTTTTTACGGGATAATGTTTTGTTCAGGTTATAATTTTTTGGCTTTTTAAAAAGTTTTGTTGCAGGTTTGTATGTTTTGCTGAAGTTTTAAAATTTTGTTGCAGGTTAAAAGTTTTGTTGCGTTTATAATTTTTTTTGCAGTTTATAAGTTTTTTTTGCAGTTTATAATGTTTTGTTGCGGGTTTAAAGTTTTTTTGCAGGTTTATAATGTTTTTGGGGCGGTTTAGTAGTTTTTGCAGGTTTGTATTTTTTTGCGTTTAAATTTTTTGTTGCAGGTTTATGTTTTGTTGCGATTTATATGTATGTTTCGGGTTTAGTAGTTTTGCTGAAGGTTTTAAAATTTTTGTTGCAGTTTAAATGTTTTTTTGGGCAGATTTAAATGTTTTGTTCAGGTTAGAATTTTTTTGTTGGCGGGTTTATAAGTTTTGTTGCATTTTTAAAAGTTTTGTTTCAGGTTTAAAGTTTTTGCAGTTTATAATGTTTTTTGCGGGTTTTAGTAGTTTTGTTGCGGGTTTAGAAGTTTGTTGCAATTTTTAGAATTTTTTTGTTGCGGGTTTTAGAATTTTTTGTTGCAGGTTTAGAATTTTTTGTTGCAGGTTTAAAATGTTTTGTTGCAGTTTAGTATTTTTGGCATGTATAATGTTTTATTGCAGGTTTATAATGTTTTTTGCAGTTTGAAGTGTTTTGCAGGTTATAATTTGTTGCAGGTTTATAAGTTTTGTTTGCGGTTTTTAGTATATTTATTGCGGGTTTTAAATTTTTTGTTGCTTTTTTAGTATGTTTTGTTGCAGGTTTAAAAATTTTTGTTGCGGTTTAGTATATTTGTTGCGGGTTAATTTTTTGTTCTTTAAAAATGTTTGTTGCAGGTTAAAAGTTTTGTTGCGGGTTAGAATGTTTTTTTTGGCAGTGTATATTTTTTGTTGCAGTTTATTTGTTTTGTTCGGGTTTTTAAATGTTTTGTTGCAGTTTTTAAAGTTTGTTCGGGTTTAGTATATTTTGTTCAGTTTATAAGTTTTGGCGGGGTTTTAAAATTTTTTTGTTGCAGTTTTAGAATTTTTTGGGGTTTCAGGTTAGAATTTTTTTGTTGCATTTTAATGTTTTTGTTGCGGGTTTTAGTATGTTTTGTTGCAGGTTAGAATTTTTGTTGCAAGTTTAAAGTTTGTTCATTTTTAGAATGTTTGTTGCGGGTTTAAATGTTTTTTTCAGGTTTAGAATGTTTTTTTGGGCGGGTTTATAGTTTTTTTGCAGGTTATAATTTTTATTGCGGGTTTATAATTTTTTGTTGCGGTTTAAAATGTTTTTTTGCGGGTTTAGTATATTTTGTTGCAGGTTTAAAAATTTTTGTTGCAGGTTTAGTAATTTTTTTGCAGTTTATAATGTTTTTTGCGGGTTTTTAGTATGTTGTTTGCGGGTTTTAGAATTTTTTTTGTGCGGTTTAGTATATTTTTGTTGCAGGTTTATTTTGTTTTGTGCAGGTTTATAATGTTTGTTGAAAGTTTAGAATGTTTTGTTGCGGTTTAGAATTTTTTTTTGTAGGTTTAGTAATTTTTGTTGCAGGTTTAATGTTTTGTTGCAGGTTTATAATTTTTTTTTGCAGGTTTAGAATGTTTGTTCGGGTTTTATATATTTTGTTGCGGGTTTTGTTTTGGTTCATTTTAGAATTTTGGTTGCGGGTTTAAAAATTTTGTTCGGTTTAGAATTTTTTAACTGCAAGTTTAAATTTTTAGAGACATTGCAAAAAAAATAACTTAGATCTTTGATTTTCGGGCGATTACTGGAGAATGCTCTTTTGATGGGCTTGAAACTTTCGGGTTTGATGACTTATTTAAAAAAATTACTTTGATTTTCGGTTTTGTGTTTTTTAAAGTTCCCTTTATCGATAAATTGGTTTGCTGAAAAACAAAATCCTCTTTTGGGGCCTTCAAACCCCTTTCCTTGCTGCCTCTTACGTGAAAGCTTTTTTTTTTTATTTTATTTTGCCATTAACTCCCCTTTTGCTAATCCATAGAATTTTTTTTTTTTTTTACCAAATTTTTGTTCTTGAAAAACAAAAATTTTTAAGATGGTTTGCAGAGAATTTCAATAAAAAAAAACCGTGAAAGAATAAAGAAATATTTAAAACTCACATTTTTTTTTTGTTTTAATTTTCAGTGTTTTATAAAATTTTAAAATTTTCGTTAAAATTTTTCGTTTTAAATTTAGAATGACCTTTAAAAACTTGGCTTCAAACGTTTTACATCTGGTCAACACTACTAGAGAAGGTTAGGGGCCCATCAACGGCGCCCCGTCAGGGCATTAAAACCCCAACAACAAAACAATGGGGTCCGGGAACAATTAATTAACCTTCTACACGGTTTTTTTAAATAAACTATTTCCAATATTGTTTTAATGAATAACTTTAGAAAACCCCCGTCGTTCAGCTCAAAACTTCAACCTTTTATATCCTATTTTATTATGGGGATGTGGATATTATTTTGCTACTTTAATCTCGAATATTACAAAAGTTTTGCTTCCTGAAGGGGGTGCTGTGAGGCTGGGGGGGACTCTTTATCCAAGGCAATGAATTTATCTTTTCCCTTCATAGACAATCTAATCCTCGCATTTTCACAGGGGGCAATGCTCCGAAGGTTTAGCGATTTCCTCTGATTTAAAAAAAAATAACTGGAACGGGTCATCTTTTAAAACCTGGGACATGATCTAAAAGGGGGAAACTTTCTTTGGTTTAGACTGTTAGGTGATGGTTTTGTTGGATTCTTGTGATAACTGGAGAACGCCTCCTCTGTTCAAATTTAAAAAGCACTAGTTCCCCCGTCCTTTTAAACATTTCATTTTTACACATAAATCTATTTGTCCATAATTACTATCGCATTTGCTTTTTCCCGTTTTTGTAAGGTGAAGTCCAGGGTCTTTCCTTAATTTATGGGTATAACTTAAAAAATCTTTAGATAGTTGTATTCAGAGTTCGACCATCAAATCTCACAAAGATTTATTTTTAAAACCCGAATTTAAAGGGAAAAATCCGGACTTCCCTTACGAAACAGACAAAAACAAATGCGAATAAATTTTGGGCAAATAGATTATAGTGGAGAAACGAAATGTTATAGGATACCGAGGAACTTTTGGGACCCCTAAACTTTGCTGCTGATTTGTCCCATAGAAAAAACAATCCATGATGTCACATTTTGTAAGTTTTTCAAAAACAATTTTATTAATCAAATTGTTTTTTTACAAATAATTGAAAAAGTTTCTTCTTTATCAAATAAGTCACAGTGCTAACTTTAATTGGGTTTTTTTTCCTGGTTAAATTTACATACCTTACTTTTTTTGCCTTTAAAACCCACCCCCGAAACTATGTAAAGTGTACATTATGAACCCAAAGCTTAAATAAATCTTAATTACTTGTTAATTAAATATTTTGAAGCTGGTCAGGGTTAATTACAGAAATATTTTGATTGATTTTGCCCGTTACCTCAATTTCATTTTCGGACGAATTTGGGCAACGAATGCGGCTCCTCAGGATAATTTTCTGAGTGTTATACATATATTTAACCTCGACCTTCCACATGAAAACTTATAATGCAACTTTTGAACGGCTTCAAAAAACTGGCTTTTTTTTTTTAGGATATTATCTTGTAAGACGTAAGAAAACTCTTTCATTTAGCTCAAAGTTGGGTTTTTTAAAAGGAAGGTTTAATTTTAAAAATGTGTTTGCATATTTTGCTTTTTTTTTTTTTTTTAAGGAATTAAAAAACATAGTTTCCATAGAAAATTTGTAAAAACCTCTTTTGATTCGCTTCAGATCTTCAATTCCAATATTTAGCTGCATTACAAACGTGCCGCACCTATTTTTTTTTTTTTTTATTCACCGTATTCCCCGGGCCCGGGGGCTTTTCCAAATTTTGGGGGACCCGGCCTTGGGTCCCTATCTGGGGAGTGTCTCGAGACTTAATCTCCCCTGGGGGGAAGGACAAGTACCTCCTCACTTTGGACCAGGTCCCCAGGCCTAGCCAATTCCCCCCCCTCACGGGGGGTCGTAGGAGAAGCAGGCCCCGGTCTGCCCTCACCCCCCTCAAAGGGGGTCGTGGGGTGGCAGTCTTTTAGCTGCGATGGTACAAGCTCAGGCTGTATCCCTCACCTCGGCGCTATTTTGACTTTCTTTGCTCCAGTTTTATTATAAAATTTTAAACACACGTTTAACCTTTTCAAAAAAAAAAATTTTTTTTTTTTATTTTTATTTTTTTTTATTTGTTAAATACGTTTTCAAAGGGGAAAGTAACATAACAATCCAAATTAAAGGGATATAACTTTACCCAGCCTAACATAACTAAATCTAAATAAAGAAGCCAATAAGGGTATTCATTAATATGGTACACAAGTCTTTTTAAAAAACGTTCATGTATAAATGACTTTACAAATAAAGGTGAAGGATACTAAAAATTTCACATGCTATCTGTTCGCCTGTTAAAAAATCTCACGAGGTCCTGAGACTGGGCTGGTGTCCAAAATATAACACCTATTACCCCTCGAACTGCAGCCAGGAGTCGCTGGGAAAAGAAGCTGGCTGCCCTGGGATTGACACGAATAAAACGTGTTCGCTTTCAGGGAAAAATTTCACTTCACTTCCAGAAAAAACCCCCACCGAAAAATGACATTTATATATGGAGCTTATTTTTTTTAATATTTTTTTACATACCCGAAAAAGATCCCTAAAATTTACGTTAGGGAAAACGTCAAAAAGGGGCATTTTTTATGAAATTTTTGTTAAGATAAGAAGCCGCGTCTTCTACCACGAGTGTTTACCCCACTGTGAGGGCCGATGGTCAGTCCAGGGAGTGTTACCCCCCCTGCGAGCAATGATGGTCAGTCCAGGGAGTGTTTCCCACCCAGGCCGATGGTCGAGTCCTGGCAGTGTTTACCCCACTGTGAACCTGATGGGCGAGTGCCTGGGATGTTTACCCCACGTGAGCACTGATGGCGAGTGCCAGGCACTGTTTACCCCACGATCACTGAGGTCGAGTGCCAGGCAGTGTCTACCCCCCCTGGGCACTGATGTCGAGTGCCAGGCAGTGTTTACCCCCACTGGAGGCACGAATCGATGCCAGGGACTGTTTATCCCACTGAGGCACTGAAGTCGAGTGCCAGGGAGTGCTACCCCATTGAGGCACTGAGGGCGAGGCCAGCAGTGTTTTCCCCCCCTGTAAGGCACTGAGGTCGATGCCAGGGATTTTTACCCCACTGTGGGGGCCGATGGGCGAGTCCCGGCAAAAGTTTTTCCCACTGCGAGGCACTATGGTCGAGTGCAGGCAGTGTTTACCCCACGAGGCACGATGGTCGAGTGCCAGGGAGTTTTACCCCCACTGTGAAGCACTGAAAAGGGCGAGTGCCAGGCATTATACCCCCACTGAGGCACTTTTGGTCGAGTTCGGCAGTGTTTTCCCCACTGAGGCACGATGGGCGAGTGCCAGGCAGTGTTTACCCCCCAGTGGGGACCGATATCGAGGCCAGGGAGTGTTTACCCCAGGGATGAATAGCAGTGGAAACTTTGGGGTTATCCTTAACTTTGGTTAATGCTTCCCTAAATGCTTTGGCAGTGAAGTTTTGTACATTTACACTTTTAGGTCTGCCAGGCACTGTTTTTCCCCAAATGAGGCACTGATGGTCGAGTGCCCGGCATTTTTACCCCCCTGTTGGGCACGAGGTTATGCCAGGGAGGTTTTCCCCACGTGAGGCACTGATGGGCGAGTGCCAGCAGTGTTTACCCCACTGTGAGGCACTGATGGTCGAGTGCCAGGGAGGTTTTCCTCACTGCGAGGGACGATGGGCGATGCCAGGCAGGTTTTTCCCCCCCCGAGGGACTGATGGTCGAGTGCCTGGGAGGGGTTTTTCCCCCCGGAAGCATGAGGCGAGTGCCAGGCGGCTTACCTACAGTAGGGCCTGAGGTCAGTGCAGCAGGCTTTTCCTCACAGTGAGCCACTATGGTCGGTGCCCGCTGCTTTCCTCACATGGGCACTATGGCGAGTCCAGGCTGCTACCTCACTGAGGGCCCGATGGGCGGGTGCCAGGCATCTTTCCCACAGTGAGGCACTGATGCGAGTGCCAGGGGTGCTTTCCTCACAGTGAGGGAAGAGGTCGATGCCCAAAAGTGCTTCCTCACAGGGGCACGATGGCAGTGCCAGGGATGCTTACCTCACAGGAGGCACTGTGTCGGTGCCAGCGTGTTTTACCCCACGAGGCACTGATGGCCGAGTGCCGACATGTTTTCCCCCCCGAAAAAATTGAGGCGATTTCCAGGAAAAATTTTTTTCCCCCCGTAGGTACTGATAGTCGGGTGCCAGGCAGTGTATACCCCCCCGGGGCACTGATGGTCGAGTCCAGGCAGTTTTACCCCACTGTGAGGCACCGTAGTCGGGGCCAGGAGTGTTTCCTCAGGCATGAATAGGCAGTGGAAAAATTTGGGTTATCCCTAACTTGGTTTTTCTTCCCCAAATGCTTTGCAGGAAGTTAGTACATTTATTTCCCTTTTAATATTTTTAGGAAAGCCAAAAAAAAAAAAATAAATCTATTAAAGCTTTTAAAAATAGCTTTAGATTTAAACTGCGCAGGGAATTGCTTCGGGTATCAGTTACTCATCCTAATGAAAAATACTGAATTCCCACTTTGATCTAGGTAGTGGACAAAAACAACATAATTAAATCTGCAAAAGGGGCTCCATCCCCGGGATAGTTGGGGAAAGGGCAGGTTTAATGGAATGCCAGGTTTCCCAAAATTTTGACATTCTCGGGGAACACCGGGAAAAATTCTTTACATCCTCTTTTAAATTTTTGGGAAAAAAAATCTTTTGTAATTCTATTAAGCTTTAGTAAATTCCCCAATGACCCCTAATGAAGATTATGACAAAATTAATATTTGGGTCAAACTTGTTTGAACCACTAACCTGCAGACAATGCCGGCCCTCATCCCTTACCATCTCTGCGAACAAAAAAAATCGTTCAAGTTTATACTTGACCGGGGTGAATCCAAAGAGGATTTTACCCATAGCTCCTGAAAAGCGAAATTAAAGAAGGGTCCTTCGTTGTTCCTCCCGGAAGGACATCCCTCGGGCAGGGAAAAAAACTGGCAATCCTGCAAACCGGGAAAAGGAAGGCTTGATCGGTCTGTTTACTTTATTTACGAGGGTCTGGCCAGTTTTTCCTCGTAAAACAAAGTGGCATTCCGATTAGGGTCGTCCAAGGACACCCAAAATTCTCGCCAAAAAACCCTCGGGAGGTTTCCCGAGTTTTTGCCAACCCGGGGAAAATTAAACTTTTGGGGTTTGGACACACACTAGCAATATGTTTATTACCCATAATAACTGGCATCTTCATGGGGAATCCTTCGGGTACCCCACAACAAAATTGCATGTAATAAATTTGCACTGTACACAAATTTTTTTGCAAAGGGACAGAATAAAAGTTTCCTCCAAAAGCTTCAAACAAAAACAGGGAATTAAGGTGTTCTTTGAAAGGGGGAATATTGATTCAGTTTGGGGTTTTTCCCAAAGGGAAAAAAACTGACAGATAAAAGGGGGATCCTTTTTTTTACTTCTTTCAAGGACATGTTACTAGGGGGATTAGAGATTTTCCCATTGGTTTGGGGGTTTTTTGGGGCATTTTGGGGCGGGTGGACTTACTTTTTTTACACATGAGCAGACATAGCTTTCCCTTTACCCCTGCTGACGTTTCAACTGGGTCGCTCGGCTGGTGTCCTCGGAACTGTTTTTCGAGTTGTACCATGATAGGGGTTTTTTTCCTCACCCGGGGACCCAATTGAAAGCGAGGCTCACAAGGACTTAGTTGGGTGACGAGACTTTTCTCCTTTCCGCGGCACTTCATCCTTTAAGGTTGACGATCTCTGCTCATGCTAGGGGGTGTCGAAAAAGAGACGGGACCGTCGGACAAAGGGCGTTAGTTTTCAAAGGTATCAGCCAATCTGGCTGCCCAAAGCATTTGGGTTTAAATCACGATCCTGCAGAAAGACTCGAACCCTGGTCCCACAGACTCCCCAGGTTTCAACCAGAATAAGCTCACAAGAAAACTCGAAGGTACAAACCACTTTTTTTTACCACTGGGAAAAGCTTTGGTCGCTGTCGCACAAAACAACCAGGGGGTTGACCAAGCGTCGTCTGCCTACTTGAAGACTTCCCCAACTTAGCTGGGGTACAAGTAATGCTCCCAACACTGGGGTCCTCACACTTTTTTAATCGGAAAAATCATGTCATTTAACACTGACGTAAATTTTCCCGTGCCCTTTCCAAACAATTTTTTAACCAAATGCCCCGTGCTGTTCCCGGCCACCTCAAAAACTCGAGCCTGATTTTCGAACTTTCGAAAAAAATTTTTTTGGTTCGGGGCCTCATTGAAGCGGGAACAACGTACTTTTTCTGTAAAATTTAAAAACATTTAAAGATCAGAACTGCCCTTTCTTTTTTTCTCTACAAATTTTTCCTTTGCAAATGCTCCTGTTCCCCGCGCTCAAAATTGAAATTTTTACCAGCTCAATGCCAACGCCGCTGATTTACCCTTTTAAAACCCTCTGCACAGACTGACGATTTTTGCCCGTTGAAAACCATCTTCCCCTTGAGAACAAGATCTTTTTCCTACTCCCGTAGAGGGGAATCTGATTGCCATCTCTTCTTCTGAATTTGTCAGTGCAGTGAAAATAGTTGGCAGCGTAGATGCTTTTGTAATCAATGCCAATGAAAGAGCAATTTGCCAACCCAAAGCGGGAAACAATTTGTAGGTTAAACAAGGGGAAAACCGACACAAGACGTCTGACTCGTCTACGCGCAGTTTTTCCTCACAGTGAGGCACTGATGGGGGTCCAGGCATCTTTCCTCAAGTAAGGGACGATGGCGAGTGCCAGGGACGTTTTCCTCACGAGGGGCAGTGGTCAGTGCCAGGCAGTCTTACCTCACAT
>NW_026474487.1:22500-148801 GCF_026875155.1 Cherax quadricarinatus
TGCATTCACTCTTGGTTGCATTCACTCTTGGTTGCATTCACTCTTGGTTGCATTCACTCTTGGTTGCATTCACTCTTGATTGCATTCACTCTTGGTTGCATTCACTCTTGGTTGCATTCACTCTTGGTTGCATTCACTCTTGGTTGCATTCACTCTTCATTGCATTCACTCTTGGTTGCATTCACTCTTGGTTGCATTCACTCTTGGTTGCAATCACTCTTGCTTGCATTCACTCTTGGTTTTCATTCACTCTTGGTTGCATTCACTCTTGGTTGCATTCACTCTTGGCTGCATTCACTCTTGGTTGCATTCACTCTTGGTTGCATTCACTCTTGATTGCATTCACTCTTGGTTGCATTCACTCTTGGTTGCATTCACTCTTGGTTGCATTCACTCTTGGTTGCATTCACTCTTGATTGCATTCACTCTTGGTTGCATTCACTCTTGGTTGCATTCACTCTTGGTTGCAATCACTCTTGGTTGCATTCACTCTTGGTTGCATTCACTCTTGGTTGTCATTCACTCTTGTTGCATTCACTCTTGGTTGCATTCACTCTTGGTTGCATTCACTCTTGGTTGCATTCACTCTTGATTGCATTCACTCTTGGTTGCATTCACTCTTGGTTGCATTCACTCTTGATTGCATTCACTCTTGGTTGCATTCACTCTTGGTTGCATTCACTCTTGGTTGCAATCACTCTTGCTTGCATTCACTCTTGGTTTTCATTCACTTTGGTTGCTTCATCTTTGGGTTCATTCACTCATGGTTGCATTCACCTTGGTTGCTTCACTCTTTGTTCATTCACTCTTATTGCATTCACTCTTGGTTGCATTACTCTTGATTTTCATTCACTCTTGGTTGCATTTACCTTGGGTTTCACACTCTTGGTTGATTCACTCTTGGTTTCATTTTCTTGGGTTTCATTCACTCTTGATTTCATTCCTCTTGTTGCATTCACTCTTGTTGCATTCACTCTTTGGGTTTCATCCCCTTGGTTTTCTTCACTCTTGATTATTCACTCTTGGTTGAAAAACCTTTTTGCTTCATCCCTTGGGTTTCATTCACTCTTGGGTTCATTCATCTTTGGGTTTCATTCCCTTTTGGTTTCATTCAATTTGGGTTCATTACTCTTGGTTGATTCACTCTTGGGTTTCTTCAATCTTGGGTTCATTCATCTTCATTGCATTTTACTCTTTGGGTTGATTCACTCTTGGGTTTCATTCACTCTTGATTGCATTACTCTTTGGGTTCATTCACTTTGGGTTTCATTCCTCTTGGTTCATTCACTCTTTGGGTTTCATTCACTCTTGGTTGCATTCACTCTTTTGGTTGCATTCACTCTTGGTTCATTCACTCTTGGTTTTTTTACTCAAGAGTAAATTTAAAAATTTCCCCAAAAATTTAAAGGGACGAACGTGAGAATATTGACCTCGACAACAATTTGGGTTATTTGTCAAAGAAAATTTTTCCTCAGAAGCAGCAGGCGACTGTATGGGGGCGTCGCCCTAGCGGTGTGAATTGAGTAAGCCAAACGTGCTGGTTGGTGATGCTGATGGGGTGCGGATGGTGATGCTCGTTGGTGATGCTGGCTTTGATGTGGATGGTGATGCTGGTTGGTGATGCTGATGGGGATGCGGATTTGATGGGTTGGTGATGCGATGGGGATGCTGGATTGTTGGGTGGTTGGGGATCCGCGGTGATCTGGATGGGGATGCTGGTTTGGTGAGCGACGGTGAGCTGGATGGTATGCTGTTGGTGATTGGCTGTGTGTGGATGGGATGCTGGTTGGTGATCTGACTGGGATGTGGATGGTGATGTGTTGGGTGCGACTGGTGATGCTGGATGGTGAGCTGGGTTTGGGATCCTCTGGGATGCGGGGGGTGATGCTGGTTGGTGATGCTGGTTTTGATGCTGGATGGGGTGCGGTTGGGGATGCGACTGGTGTGTGGATGGTGATGCTGGTTGGGGGCTGGTTGTGAGCTGGATTGGGGGTGCTGGTTGGTGATGCTGACTGGTGTGCGGATGGGATGCTGGTTGGTGATCCTGATGGGGTGCTGGGTGGTGTGTGGTTTGGGGATGCTGGCTTGTGATGCTGGATGGTATGTGGTTGGGAGCTATGGTGATGCGGGTGGTGTGCTCGTTGGTGATCGGCTGGGATCCGGATGGTGAGCTGGGTTGGGGTGTGACGGTGATGTGGATGGTGATTTGGTTTGTGAGCTGATGGTGATGCTGGAGGGGTGCTCGTTGGTGATGCTGAATGGTGAGGGTGGATGGTAATGCCGTTGGTGATGTGGTTGTGATGCGGATGGTATGCGGTTGGGGATGCGAGGTATGCTGGATGGTGGGTGCGGTTGGTGATGCTGGCTTGTGATGTGGTGGTGTGCTGGGGGGTGATGCTGCTGGTGATGGGATGGCTATGCTGGTTGGTGAGCGGGTGGTGATGCTCGTTTTGGGGATGGGTTTGTGACTGGGTGGTGATGCTGGTTGGGGATGCTGAATTGGGGAAGCGGATGGTGATGCTGGTTGGGGATGCTGGATGGTGATGCTGGGTTTGGGGTGCGGCTTTTTTTTGATGCTGGAGGGGGTGCTCGCTGTGGTGCGGCTTGTGATCTGGATGGGGGTGCGGTAGTGGGGGATGGTGATGCTGGGTGGTATGGGTTGGGGATGCTGACTGGTGATGTGGATGGTGATCTGGTTGGTGATGCGCTTTTGGTGCTGGATGGTGATTGGGGTTTGGGGATGCGACTGGTGATGCGGATATCTTGCGGTTGGTGATGGGATGGTGATGTCGTTGGTTTATGCTGGTTTGTGTGCTGGATGGGAGCTGGTTGGGGATGCTGATGGTGAAGCTGGATGGTGATGCTGGTTGGTGATGCTGGATGGTGATGCGGTTGGTGATGCTGGCTTGTGATCTGGATGGTGATGCTCGCTGGTGGGGGGGGGGGGGGGGGGGGGGGGGGGGGGGGGGGGGGGGGGGGGGGGGGGGGGGGGGGGGGGGGGGGGGGGGGGGGGGGGGGGGGGTTTGGGGGGGGGGGGGGGGGGGGGGGGGGGGGGGGTAGGGGGGGGGGGGGGGGGGGGGGGGGGGGGGGGGGGGGGGGGGGGGGGGGGGGGGGGGGGGGGGGGGGGGGGGGGGGGGGGGGGGGGGGGGGGGGGGGGGGGGGGGGGGGGGGGGGGGGGGGGGGGGGGGGGGGGGGGGGGGGGGGGGGGGGGGGGGGGGGGGGGGGGGGGGGGGGGGGGGGGGGGGGGGGGGGGGGGGGGGGGGGGGGGGGGGGGGGGGGGGGGGGGGGGGGGGGGGGGGGGGGGGGGGGGGGGGGGGGGGGGGGGGGTTCTGGTGTTGTGGTGGGGATGCTTTGGTGTGTTTTTTTGATGGTGTGCTGGTGGTGATGCTGGGGGGTGATGCTGCTGGTGATGCCCGGTGGTGATGTGGTTTGATGCTGGTGGGGATGGTTTGGGGTGCTTTTTGGGCTTGTGATGTTGGATTTGGTTTTTATGCTGGTTGGTGATCCCGACTGGGGCGGGGTGCGGATGGTGATTTTCTGGGGTTGGTGGGGTGCTGGTGGTGTGGGGTTTGGTTTATGCGGTTGTGATGTGCTGTGTTTCTAAAAGTGATCTGGGGGGTGTGCTGGTTTTATGCTGATGGTATGGGTTGGTGTGCTGGTGGTGATATGGTTTGGGGATGCGGTGGTGGTGCGGTTTTTTTGGGGGAGGTGATGCGGTTTGGGGAGTGTGGGGTTTCTGGTGATGATCTGGTGGTGAGCGGTTTGATGCGGTTGGTGAGCTCTTGTGATGCGCTTGATGCTGGAGGGATGCGGGTTGGGGAGCTGTGTGATCTGATGGGTTTTGGTGGTGATGCTGATGGTGACTGGTTTTTTTTGCTGGTGGTGTCTGACTGGTGATGCTGGGGTGGGGTTTATGCTGTGGTGATGCTGGTTGTGATGCTGTTTTGGGGATGCTGGTGGGGTGTGGATGGTAGCGGTGGTGATGCGGGTGATGCGGATGGGGAGCTGGTGGTGATGCGGGTTTTTGGGCTGGATGGTGATGCTGTTGGTGATGCTGTTGTGATGCGGTTTGGGATTCGGATGGTTGCTGGGTGTGATGGGTGGTGATTTTTGGTGGGATCGTTTGGTGGGGCTGGGTTTGGGATTCTGATTTTGATCTGGCCATATGCTGGATGGTGTGCTGGTTGGTATGGATTGGTGATGTACTGGTGTGCTGGGTGGTGATGCGACCGGGGTCTGGAGGTGAGCTGGTTGTGTGCCTGTGTTTGGGTGATGGGTGGTGGTATGCGGTTGTGAGCTGACTTTTGATGCTGGTGGTGATTCTGGATTGTTGGGATGCTGGTGGTGAACCCGACTGGTTATCTGGTTTGGGGATGCTGGTGGGGATGCGGCTGGTGAAGCTTTTTCTGCGGGGTGCTGGCTGTGATGCTGGTTGGTGATGCGGTTGTGTTTTGGGCTGGGGGGATGGGAAAATTAGTGGATAGCGGATGGTGATGTGGTTGGTGATGCTGATTGTGATGGCCTTTTATGGGTGGATGCTGGTTGGTGAGCAGGTTTTGATGCTCTTTTTTTGGGATGTGGTTTTGTCCCGGTTGGTGTGCGGAGGGTGCGATGGGGTCTGGTTTTGGGGTGCTGGTGGTTATGCTGGCTGGTGATGCTGGTTTTGAAAGCTTTTGGGGCTGTGATGCTGGGTATGTGCTGGGGTAGGATGCTTGGGGTTTGGGGTGCGGTGGGGATGCAGGGGGCTGGTTTTTGCTGATGGGGATGCTGGTGATTGTGTTGGGGGGTTTTATGCTGGCTTTTGATGTGGGTGGGGATTCTGAAACCCCCGGTTTGGGGTGCGGGGTGACTGGGTTGTGATGCTGGTTGGGGATGCTGGTTGGTGATGCGCTGGTGAGCGGTGGGATGCCTTTGGTTTTGGGGGTTGACTGGTTTGGGTGCTGGGTGGTGAGCGGTGGTGATGTGGTTGGGATCTGGTGTGATGCTGGTTGGTGATGCAGGGTTGTGATGCTGTTTTGTCGGATGGTGATGCGGATGGGGGGCTCTTTTTATCCGGTTGCTGCTGGTTTTGATGCTGGTTGGGTGTGAATTGTAGCTATTTTATGCTGGAGGGGATGCTGGTGGGATTCGATTTTGATCCCGGTTTGGGTTTTGTGGTGGTGATCGCCTGATGGGGTTTGGGGATTTTGGTTGTGATTTTTGGTGATGCTGGTTTTGATGTGGTTGGGTTTATGCGGGGGTGTGCTGTTTTGATCGGTGGTAAACTGGTTTTGATTGGTTTTGATGCTGGTGGTGATGCCTTTTGGGTTGCGGTTGGGGGGCGGGTTTGGGGATGCTGGCTGGTTATGCTGATGGTGTACTGGGGTGATTCTGCTGGTGAGCTGGTGGTGATCTGATGGGATGTGGTTGGTGATTTCGGTTGTTATGGACTATTGATGCTGGCTGTGATGGGGTGGGGATTTGGGGTGATGCTGGTTGGTGATTGGTTGGATGCTACGGTGATGCTGGCTGTGAGTGGTTGGGGATGGGTTGATGTCTGCTTGATGCTGGTTTGGGTTTGGTTGGGGGAGCTGGGGTGATCATGGGGATGCTGGTTGGTGATGCTGGCTGGTATGCTGGTGGGATGCGGTTGATGCTGCTGGGGATGCTATGGGATGCTGGCTAGTGAGCTGGAAGTGATGCTGGTGTGATGTGATGGTATGCTGCGGGGTGCTGGTGGTGATGTGGTGGTATGCTGATGGTGATGCTGGAAGGAAAAGTGGGGTGAAGCTTTGTGATTGGGTTGATGCTGGGTTTTTGATCTGGTTTGACCGGTTGGTGAGTGGGTGATGCTGGGGGGGATGTGGGTTTGGTGATGCTGGTTGGTTGTGGCTTGGATGTGGTGTGATGCTGAATGGGGATGGGTGTTTGGGGAAAGGGTGGTGATGCTGACTGGTGGCTGGGGGGTGGTGTGTGACTCTTGATGCTGGTGGTGATGCGGTTGATGATGCGACTTGATGCTGGTGTGGTGGGGTGATCATTGTGGTGCGACTTGGATGCTGGATGGTGATTCTGACTTTGTCTGGTGGTGATGCGGTGGTGAAATTTACTTTTTCTGGTTGGGGATGCTGGTGGGGGGGGGGGGGGGGGGGGGGGGGGGGGGGGGGGGGGGGGGGGGGGGGGGGGGGGGGGGGGGGGGGGGGGGGGGGGGGGGGGGGGGGGGGGGGGGGGGGGGGGGGGGGGGGGGAGGGGGGGGGGGGGGGGGGGGGGGGGGGGGGGGGGGGGGGGGGGGGGGGGGGGGGGGGGGGGGGGGGAGCTGGTGGTGATGCTTGGTGAATGGTTATGTGCTGAACTGGGGGAGCTGCTTGATCTGGTTTGGGTCTGGGGTTTTATGGGTTGACTGGGGTGATGCTGGGGTGATGCTGGTTTGGGATGCTGGTGGTGATGCCTGGTGGTTTAGGGGTGCTGGGGTTTTTGAGCTGGTGGTAATTTTGGTGGTGATGCTGGTTTGATGCTGGGTTTTTGGGGATGCTTTGGGGGGATGCGGTGTGATGCTGGATATGATGCGGTGGTGATGCGGGGATCTGATTTTTGGGGATGGGATGCTGGTTTTGAAATTGATGGTGATGCTGGCTGTGAAGCTGGTTGGGGTGCGGTTGTGTGCTGGCTTTGATGCTGGATTGTTTTATTTTTTCCCGGTTGGTATGCGGGGTGAGTGATGGTGTGCTGGTTTTGGGGGTGTGGTGGTGTGGGTTTGGGGACTGGTTTGGGGATGCTGTTGTGATGCTGGTTGTGATCTTTTAAATGGTGATGCTGGTTGGTATGCGGGTTTGGGGTGTTGGGACTGGTGTGCTGGATTGGTGAGCTTATTTTGCTGATGGTGATGCTTTGTGAGCGTTTTTGATGCTGGTTTTGATGCTGGTTGGGGATGCGGTTTATGATTTTCTTTTTTCTTGGGGATGCTGGTGGTGATTCAACTTTTGAACCCGGTGGTGAGCGGGGTGGGGTGTTGCTGATGGGTGATGTGGGGTGTGCTGGTTTGGGGATTGCTGCTGGTGAAGCTGGTGGTAGCTGCTGGTGATGTGGTGGTGATGCTGGTTTTGATGTGGCGGTGATGCGGTGGTGATCTGGTTTTGATGCGTTTGGGGTGCTGGTTTAAAAGGTTTGGGGTTTCTGGGATGGTGTAGCTGGTTGGGGATTCTGGGGGTTTGGGTGACTGGGGGATGCTGATGGTGATGCTGGGGTGATGTGGCTGGTTGTGCTGTGATGCTTTATGATCTGTTTGGTGATGCTGGGTGATGCTGGTGGGGAAGCTGGTTGGGGGTTGGGTGGGAAGGGGGGATGCTGTTGGGGGGATGCGGCTGGTGATGCTGGTGGTATGCTGGTTGTGATGCTGCCGGTGATGCGGCTGGGATGCGTTGGTGAGTGGTGGTGATGCGGCTTGATGCTGGATGGGGATCGCTTTTGATCTGGTGGTGTGCTGGGTGGATGTGGCTGGTGATGCCTGGTTTGGTGAGCTTGGTTTGGGTTGCTGGTGGTGATGCTGGTGGTGGAAGCTGGGGGATCTGGCTTGGGTGCTGGTGGGGAAACTGCTGGTGTGCGGGGTTGGGGTGATGCTGGTGGTGATTGCTGGTGATGCTGGAAGGTGTCTGTTGGCTGACTGGTGATGCGGTGGTGATGCTGGTGGTGATCTGCTTTTGGGATGGGACTGGTGGGATGCTGTGGTGATCGCTTGATGCTGGTGGGATGCTGGGGTGGGTGATCATTTGATTTGGGGGACTGCTGGTGATGCTGGTTTTTGATGCGTGGGGATGCTGCTGGGGATGCTGGGTTTTGGGGATGCTGGTGGGGTTATCTGGGCTTTTGATCCAGGTTGTTTTAAAGCTGGTGGGATGCTGCTGGTGCTGGTGGGGCCCCCCTGGTGATGTGGCTGGTGATGCTGGTGGTGATGCTGATGGGTGTGGGTGGTTGGGATGCTGGTTGATTGATCGGGGTATGCTGGTGGGATCTGCTGTGATGTGGTTTGGGGATCGGCTGGTGAGCTGGTTGGGACTGGTTGGTGATGCGTGGTGATGCTGGGTGAGCTGGCTGGTGGCTGCTGGTGATGCCTGGTGATGCTGTTTTTGAGCGGTGGTGAGCTGGTGGTGATGCTGTGTGATGTTGGGTGGTGATTGGCTGGGGATGCTTTTGGTGATGTGGTGGTGATGCTGCTGGTATGCCCGGTTTGGGGATGCTGCGGTGATGCTGCTGGTGATGCCGGGGGGCTGGTGTTGTGGGTGGTGATGGCTGGTGTGCTGGTGGTGATGCTGGCTGGTGATGCTTTGGTGGGGTGTGGCTGTAAAGCGGGGGTTAAAACTGGTTGATCGGTTGGTATCCTGGCCTGGGTTTTTTATGGGATGGGGGGTTTTCTTACTTGGGGATGCGGTTATCCCCTTTATCTGTGGGGGATCCTTATCTGTTATTGCTTATCTCTTTTGGGTGATTTTTTACAATATTTTTTATTGTTACTACTGGTGATGTCTGGTATGGGTTATCCTTGGGGTTTTGGGGGGAGTTTTTGCGCTTGGGGTGTCTGGGGTTTTTTGGGTACGTTTATTGCTTCTCTGGGATGGGGGTTCTTCGGGGATGGGTGGTACTCTGTTATTTGGGGATTTTTTTATTTTTAAAAATTATATTAAATTTTTTTTAAATTTTTTTATTTCCCCTTTTTTTTATTATATTTTAAAAACTTTTATTAAAAAGTTTTTTTTTTATCCTGTAATCTTCTTTCTGCTGATATCCTTTTTTTCTTTTATCTAAAAAAAATTTTTTTTTATTTGGGTTGTAAAAAACTTTGGGGGGGGTATTCTTTGGGAAAACCTTGTTCCCCTTTTTCCTTTAATTTTTTTTTAGGGAACTTTATTAGGGGGGGTTTTTTATTGTTTAAATTATTTAATTAAAAAATTTTAAAATTAATTATTTTTTTTTTTAAATTATTAAAAAATTATTTTAAAATTATTTGAATTATTAATTTTTAAAAAACCTTTTTGCCGGACTGTTGGCCAAAATGCACCAGGCTTCACAAAAGCAAGGGAAAACATAAATCGGGTTTAGTAATCCACTTCATTATTTTTGAATTTCTAAGGGATAGAAAAAGACCTGGTCTCTCGCTTACCTCCTTCACTGCAAGTTACCCCTTTTATCAAATTGTCTTTTATCCTTCTATCCCGTAATTTTGCTATACATCTCTCTTTTCCCCCTCGTAATCACTTTACCCCAAAATTCATATTAATGTTTACTCAAAAATTGTTCCAATTTGTTTACATGGGTAATAGTAAAGTTTTAAAATCAAATATGGGGGGTGGAAGGAGAAAGAAAATATTCAAACAGCTCGGGGGAAACCCTTTTTCCCTGAGGTACTTTATGTTTTTCTCTGAGGTGAGGGCCCCTTTCCCTGCTAAAAGGGGTGGAAAACCTCCCGTATATATAGTAAATATTTTATTTTATATATATTATATATAATATATAAATATATATATATTATATATATATTTTTTATATATTATAATATATATTTTATAATATATATATAATATATATATATATATATATATATATAATATATGTCTCCCGAATAGTAAAACAGTCAATTAGCAAGAACCATTTAAAATTTAAAAGCCCTTTTTCTAAAATTTTCTCTTAACGTTTAAAGATATTTTTTTTTCATTTTTTTTAGAAAAAATTCAAATTTTTGACCAAAAAAATTTTAGAAAACTTCCCTAACCTTATTAAAAAAAAAAAAATTTATTTTACCAAAACCCAACTAAATATATTTTAATTTGTTTACAATAATTTAATACTAAACAAAACAGTGAAATTTTTTTTTTTTCGTTGGGTTCAGAATGATTTTGGCAAATTATTGCATACAGAAATTTTCGCTTGTCCTATATGGCAAATAAAGAAATTGCTATTTAAGCCAGACGAAAGTTCTGCCTATTCGGCACGAATATTTTAAAAAAATATATATATATATATATATATATATATAAAAAATAAAAATTTTTTATATATATATTTATATAATTATATATTATAGGGGAAAATTGCTTTTATCTAAATTTAACTCATTTGTACATAAAAGTAAATGATAACAAAGATAATTTTTTATTTATCAGATTTGCATAGACAAGTGGGAATTTTGGGACCCTAGGTCGAAAAAAGCCCCCCTTCGATCCTGCCTCTGCATATCCAAAAGTTGCTCTAGACTATTAGTTACAAATAAATATACATCCCAGGAATTCTGGAAAATATATAAATTTGGGACGTATTTTAAAATTTAAATAAAGGTTTATAATATCACATTTACAAACAAAAGGGAAAAATATTTAAACCACTCCCCAATTTTGCTGGAGATCAAGGTGTATCATACTAAAAAACTCTGTCTATCTAAAATTAAACTCCTTTTTCCTCCCTTATCTGATTTCCTCTTCTTTCCTCGCCTGATATCTAATTATCGGGAAATACCCCACCCCAACAATTTGCCTCCTTTTTGAGAGGTGTCAACCCATTTTACCTCTGAGCACAAAAATTTTCTTTACATTATTAACTAATTCTGTTACTCTTTCAAAACAACAATGGCGAGTCTCTTTGGCAGGGGCGGGCCTTCTTCCCGTTTTTTTAACAATTTTTTATTAAAACAGTATGGCCATCTTTTTTTCATATAACTACTGTATTTCTGGAAAATATAATATTTTCCAAACCTGCGGCCGGGCGGAGTTCGTTGTAACACTAAAATTTACTCTTCCATTGGGAGACGATTCCACCTTTCTGGTTTATGGCTTTCTCCTAGTAGGTCTTACTAGGTTTTCATTTTCCCCGGCATCACTTGGTCAGCATTATCTTCCATATCACTTTGTTTTTTTCCCCCTCAATTTTCTTTTACGTTTGTTTAAAACACCATTTAATTCCCAAAGGGGAATCAATTTTTTAAATTGGGGGTAAACTTTCCTGCCACGACACAACACTTTGACTTTCCTGACAACCCCTTTTGTCATCGGGGTGCAATGTCAATATTTTGCCCAGAGGCCACAATGTTCGATTTGTTCGTATCAATAAACCAATGTCCCCCTGTTGAATTTTCTGTCGATTTACTGCCTCTGTCGCACCATAAAATGTTCACGTAGTGTAAGAAGATTTCCTTTAAGCCACCATTAGCCCAATGATCAATTACTTTATTTAACATTTTAAATTTATCCCAAAAAGCCGCATCATTGAAAATTTTCATCCTTTTTTCCAGATTATCTTAAGACAGGGCAGTTTCCCTTTTTCCTTCCACATATTAGGTGAGAAGGTGTTAAACATCTGTATAGGTTTTTTTTACTCATGTACGAGAGAGGCTATTATTTACCCGTTTTTTCTGCTTCCACTAACACTCCCGGGAATTCTTCCCAAAATTTAATTTTTTCCGGTGCAGTATTTACGGAACCCCTGCTTCACTGTGCCTAAAAGTTTTTTCGTACACCCCCCGCACCCCCCCAAAGGGGCTCGAGGGTAATAAATTTCCAGGTACCCCCCTCGCGGGTTTTTAACAGAGATTGAACATCTTTAAATATTTTTGGCTCATCAAATTTGAGACCTGCTACAAATTTGTGGCATTAACAAAATCTCAGTCTCGGACGGATCCCACTGAAAATTTTTTGAACACTGTTAAACTTTTCGCAGACAAGTCCTGACCCATTCAAAATAAACCCCTAGTAGCAGTAAAATAACAAACAAACATACACTTTCAGGGGAAAACCCATCTGAAGTACCTGTTAAAAATTTTATTGGACCCTAAGTCTACACCTTTACATCAAATGGTTTCAATAATTGTACACGCTCCTTTGGCAGTGGGGGGGACCTGGGTACATATAGGATCTGAAATCCACCGGCGACATATTACATAAGATTTAATCCCCTTTTTACACTTTGCCGTCCTTGTGGAATCCAAAAAGTTTCCCAAAAAATTTTAAAGGTATCTTGTACCCCCCATGCATTACTTTTTTAGGGGAAAATTTAGAAAAATCAAATTTTTAGTGATGAGTTTTGGGCAGTAAGTAGGGTTTTTTTAGCAAAATCACCCAGTTCGCTTTTTGAAAACCTCCCTCTGCACCAAATTACATTGTTCTCCAAATACAGCCCCAATTTCTTATTATGGAACCTTCAAAATTTTTCTTTCCATCATAAATTTTTAATCTATTTCCATAATTTCTTCTTGTCCCCTCTTTATTTCCAAATTCAAGAGGATGTGAAAACTTATTGAGAATTATTTTTTTAGAAATTTAAACACCAACTTAGTTACATTGATTAGTTTGGGAAAAAGAAGAATCCCATTTATATCAGGGGCTAAGGAAGGAAAAAACTTTGGAGCGGGGGTCACAGTAATTTCGCAGGAAAATTTATACGTATTTTGAAAAGGCCCAATTAGCTTTATTTACCAACCGCTCGTCCTTTTAAACCATGATACAGCATTTACAATTTTGCATAAGGTAAACCTCGAACAAAAATCACTGGATTCCCCCAACCGGTATATATTAAATGTTAACATATGCTGACCCAAATACAATTCTCTTGCATCTGATTAATTTCCGACTCTGTTTTGTACGTACAAAATTTTTTACTGTTTCCATTACAATCCATTGAAAGGATACCTCATTATAAAAACCAAAATTAGTGTCGCTAAATTTATCTCCTCAACTTATTCCTTGTATAATTACTAATTTGACATTACATAAATGGCTTTTAAATTTCCAAACTGGGTAAAGTACTGATTTAAGGGGGGAAAATTTTACCTTAGACAAAACAAGAGAATAAGCTTTTTACATTGAAGTAACAAGCCCCATATGCCAGTTTTGAAAAATCACAGAAAATGGGGGAGTGCTTTTTCCCTTTTTGGATTGGCCCCCTGGCGTGGGAACTCCAACATTGGAATTTTTTCAAAATCACCAATTAATTCATCACACCTTTAATGAATTCCTCAGTAAAATTTCTTTCCCAAAGGACATTTAAGTTTCCGAGCTTCCTGATTAAAATTTTCCCCCTTTTAAAGAAGGGGGGGAACTAAACCTAGTGGTCAAAAACATTTGGAAATTCAGAAGAAGATTTTAGTTAATTTTTTGGGCATACTGTATTATTGGTTTTAACATTAACAAATCTCTCTCACTTCCCAAGTTACCCCAAATACATTACACATTTTGGGTTCATCTCCAGGGTAATTTTTACTTTTTTTGTCCTTTAATTTGGACAAATTTTTTACTATTCCTTTCCCTCAGAGGCATATTTGCACTTTGCATTATTTATTAGCCTCCCGTAAGTCAAAACTTTTTCCTCTTCGTTGACACCCACACCCGGGAAATTTGTCCTCATAAAATTGTTTGCCAACTTCTCAATGGATTTCCATACTTTTTAAGGGTTGCATTTATCGTCGTTTAAAGTGAACGGACGGATGACCCCAAAATAATATGCTCCTAAAGCGAAAAGTTTTCAAAGGGTTTGGGGGCAATGGTTCTCGGCCAAAAAAGGGGGTACAATCCCGTCAGCCTCTTGAAAACCCCTCTTAGGAAAGCTTTACTTTGTCAGCCGTAAGATAAAATTTCTTCACCCCCCAAAATTTTAATAAATATCTCCTAATTTTTCCGTGAACGACAGACCTTTTCACAAACAGTCATTTAAACTAGGTCATTTTTGTTACTCCTGGCACAAAATTAAATCAATTCCAGGGGATGGTTTTGAATCCTTTTTCACCCGTGATGTGGAAAATAGTGAACAAAAATTTTGGTTTTCCTCAGGGGGTTCCTCTTCTATAAATTTATTAATTAACGCAAAAGAAATTATATCTTTAAGGTAGTTAACAATTTGGGGTTTACTCAGTTGCGGAGCTGAGCCTTTAACTGTCCACATTTCCATTCTTAATTAGTGGGCAAATTTTGGATGGTTTTATCTCCACGGAAGTCGACCCATATTATCCCAAATTTAAAATTTTTCATCTCCAAATATTGTTCTTGATAAAAAAATGTCTGGACTTTCCCATTTAATTTTTTCCCAAAGTTGTCTAATTTCCCCCAATTTTTGCACTGGCTCAAAAACCATCCTCTATGAAGAATTTTACTGGGGCAAAAACTTCTGAGTAAGACACAAGTTAAAGTTATTTGTAGTTTCCCCTGTCTGAATTTTTATTACGAGGAACCTACCCTACATTACATGGCCCCCGCAGTCTTCAAAAGGGGGGACACACATTTTTTACCATACTCTTTACAAAGGGGGAAAAAGCCCAAATATCAAAATTTATTGGGCCTACAGAAACACACTTACACCAGAAGGTCAAATTTTTAAATTTTGTAAGTTTTTCTTACTTTTCAATTTCCCACGTAGATATTTTCTCTGGAAGTCTACTCAATTACTGCATTAACACGTTTTTTCTCATTGCCCAAACTGACAGTTTCATAAACATGTCATACAATTGAGCCCTTTTATCCAAAAAAAAACCAGATAATTTTAAAGTTGTGGATCCCCATCGTACTTTTATACCATCAAGACATTTACGTTTTATGAAAGTACGCGGGATCCCTGGTCCAATAATGCATTTACATTTTTTTATTTATGCCTTTTATCATCAATTTTTTTTCCTGTAACACAGGTAAGGCTTTTTCAGCAAAAAACCCCATTATTAACATTACACAATTTTCATTAGCTACGTTGGCAGGGTTGTCAACATTATCATTATTATCAAAATTTCTTAGACCCTTACACAGATTCATGGGTTTCCTTTGTGACATTTAAAACAGAAGTTTTCTTGGCATAACAACCTTTACATTGGATTACCTAAACACCTGAAACCCCCAAGTTTCCCCCAATCTTTCAACTTTACATTCCAGAATTGTATGCACGCAATTTTTAGAAAAAAGAGTCCCTTGCAGAAGAGACAAACTCTCTTTCTTTGACTGGGTTTTTTATTAACGGGGTGCTTTCGGAGGGCATTTTTCTTCTTCCCTTTTGGAGAATATTATTTCGATTCCTGTATTGAATGTACCAAAGCAAATTTTTTGGAAAAGAATTTTGATTATTCCATTGGATAATTTTTTTTTCCCCTTTTTGAAAAATTGACAGATACCTCGAGTTTTTTATGTGTTGCATCTTTTTAAAAAGAGTTAGTTGGGTGGTCTGCAACTGCCAATTTAATTCTTGTGACCAGTCTTATTTTCCCCCAAACCAAAATAACCTTTGTGATATTTGTTTAAGGCCATTCAAAAATTTTTACAGCTTAATTTATTCTGTACCATGGCACTCAATAAACCCGTCTCATTCCTTCAGATTATATTATTTCAAAAATTTTGAGATGTCTCCAGTTTAAATCAAAATGCTGTAAACATTTGTAAGTGTATCTGGAATTTTAGTTTAAAAAGATATTCACTATCCAGCCTACTTTGTTCTATATTACCAAAGTACCTTCAAAAAGTAACGCTTCCCTTTTAAGAGTCATTACATTGGGAAAGGCTTGTATAGTATGTGAGCATCTCCTCTTACCTTTCTTTTAGGTTAAAAAAATTTTTTACACAGGCTAGGTCACCCTATCATGCACAGTGCTTTAAAAAATTTACCAAAAAAACCCCCCCAATTTTCTCCAGGGTTAAATACAGGTAAACATAATTCTGGGAGTTTTTTTGGGAAAAAACAAAAAAATTTTTTGGGGCAGACTGATTAACTGCCCGGTTTACACATTTTAATTTATTCAAGGCCTCTTTTACAAAAAAGAATTTTTTCCCCTAATTCATAATAGATTAATCATAAGATCTTTTTGTCTCATCTACACGTTTATAAAAAAATCCCTTTATATTTGTTGTAATAAATTTTTTTATGAATCATATCTATTTTCCTAAAGCTCAAAAAACAAAATTTTTAAAACACAGATTCCAGTTTTCTTGATTCATTAATTCCAAACATTTTTTTTATGCTTTTGTTTTCATGCCTTTTTCTAGTTGCGTGTTTTTTTTTTTTCTGTATTCCAATTTTTTTCTTCTATATTAATTTCTCATTTTCAGCCATGAGCAATGTATTAAATTTAACTTTTTTAAAAACACTGATTAAACTTGAGCTTAGCAATTCATGTAAGAAAATTAAAAAAAAAAATTTTAATATACATTAATCAACCTTTAGCCAGACTTGCTTATCAAAATTAAAAATTAACAAAATTTAAATAAATCCTTGCCAGAATTTTGGGATAGCAAAAATTTAATATTATCACATTTAATATATTGTTTTCACTTTGTAATATAAATTTTAAATGTACATTAATACAACTTTTTGCCAGACTTGGCTTATCAAAATTTTATTTTACAAATTAATATAAAACCTTGCCCCGAAATTTTGGGAAGCAAAATTTAAAAAAATACACTTAATAAATTAGCTACAATTGGCTTATAATTACACATACACTGATACAAATCTTGGCCAGAATTTTTCTTATCAAATTAAATTGAATAATTTTAATCCACTACACTTTTAAATAAATTTTAAATTTTTCATCCACCCCCCTTCTGTCATTTACATAAATTAATTTAAATAATTAAATAATTAAAGACTTCACTAATTACCTCCCGGGTTAAAAAGGACCGATGGGCAAAAATTTAAAATTTGGAAAATTACTTTTTCGAAAGTAACTCATTAGTACATAACAGTAAATGATAACAAAGAAATTATTATTTTTCAGAGTTACATAGACAAGTTGGAATTTGGGGCACCTAGGGCGCAAAAAAAGTCCCCCTTTGATACCTGCCTTGTCATATCCCAAGTTGCTCTAGACCATTAAATTTCTAAGAAATATACATCACCAGGAAATTTTGGTAAATAATAAATTTGTGGGCTGTATATTAAAAATTTAAAAAAGGATTAATATATACACATTTAAAAACAGAAAGGAAAATTCTTAAACTCACTCCCCAGCCGAACCACCCCAACAACCCCCCCACGCCCTCTGGGTAATAGTTTTGGGGAACCCCACCCCCCCCAATTTCCGAAATAAAAAATTCTCTGCATTATATTCACACCACACATTGCCCCAGACATGAATCTCCATGCTCCAGCCTTCTCCTCGTTGCAAAAATTCATCACCCCTGCTTCCCCCCATACAAGAGTGTTGGTGCAACTATACTCCATACCTTCCCTTTTTTTGCTTCCCCGGACAAAATTATTTGCTTCACAGACTCCTAAATGCACCACTCACCTTTTTCCCCAATCAAATTTTGTGATTTTTACCTCATCCTTTATAGACCTATCCGCTGACACGTCCATCCTAAAAAACTGAAAAAACTTCATCCTTCCCTACTCTCTCCCCCAATCTGATATCCAGTCTTTCGTCACCTAATCTTTTTGTTATCCTCATAACCTTTCTCCTTCCTTATTACTTTTAATTTTTTTTCTTTTACATACCCTACCAAATTCTCCACCACCTCTGCAACTTCTCTTTTGAATCTCCCAAAAATACAGTGTCTCAGCAAAGAGCAACTGTGACAACTCCCACTTTGTGTTGGGGTTCTTTTTTCTTTTTAATCTCCACCCCTTGCCAAACTTCTCGTACAACCCCATCTATAAAATTGAACAACCCGGTGACAATCACACATCCCTTTTCTAAGCTTACTTTCTGGGAATATCTCCCTCTCTCCACTCTCTAACCCCCACCTCACTATACTCTTAAAAAACTCTTCAACCCCTTTTAGTAACCCACCTCCTATCCTCACCGCAAAATTGCCCCCTTGTCCCCTATCCCCCCCTATATATGCCTCTTTTGATCAATAATGCCACAAAACCCCTTCACCTTTCTAAATATGTTCCCCTATAGTTTTTTTTTGTAAACACTTGGTTACACACCCCCTACCTTTCCTAAAGCCCCCGTTCTCTGCTATCCCAAATCTCTGTCTTACTGATAATTCTTTAATAAAAACTCTACCATACCTTTACCGGAACTCAAAAGACTTATTCCCCTATAATTTTTTGCACTTCTTTTTTCCCCTTTGCCTTTATACAAAAACTTGAAGCTTCTGCCCTCCCTAGATACCTTACCCTTTTCCATACATTTATTAAATAATAGCACCAACCCCTCCAAAACTTATCCCCCCGTGCTTTTAAATTTTTATGTTTATCCCCCAAACCCCGCTGCCTTTCCCCCTTTCATTCTACCCACTGCCTCACGAACTTCCCCCACATTTCCCTTTATTTGGCAAGAAGAGCGTTGCTATTTAAGTCACTATCGCAAGTTTTACCTAATCGTCACGGCATATATAAATATATATATATATATATATATATAATATATATATATATATATATAAATTATATATATATATATATATATATATATATATATATATATATATGAGAGGATTTTTGTGTTAACAAGCAGTGGTCCAAAAGAGTCAGTGTTCGAACTTTTGTTGTTGTTCATACAAATATACATAAACAACAACGGTAAGGAATAAATAACGATTTATTTGCCAATTTATTTGCCAATGAAAAACAAAAAACAGGCCGACTGTTTAATTCTGATGAAGACACTAAAACGCGAAGGAAGATCTGGATGGGTTAAAGGCAGTGGCTGGAGAAGTGACAGATGCAGTTTAATAAAAACAAATGTATGGTTCTAAGCCTGGCAAAAGAGAATAACCATAACGCTTATAAAATGAATAATATAGAGCACAATCCTTAGAATGCGAGAAAGATTTAGGAGTTAGGAGTAAGCAAAGGCAGTGCATAAATATTCGCAATAAAGCTAACAAATTTTTGACTTTATTTCAAGAAGTATAAATAATAGAAGCTACAAGGTTATACATCAACTTCATATATCCTTAGTGAAGCCTAATTTAGCTTATGCTTTGCAATTCTGGTCTCCATATTACAGAACAAAATGGAAAACATACTGAGAAGGATGTATCAGAACTCTTTCAAAGCGATTTTTTAAAACCGACAAGTTGATAAATGAAATATTAGGACAACATTTGAGAAACTTTTTTCTAGAAATTTCGCCACCATTGTCTTCTTCAGTCCAAAACAGAGAAGAACGGTAGAAGATGAGGAAGAGTTTGAGGCAAACAGTCCCTCGGCCTTGAGTCGATGTGTTCAGTCCATCAGTCTTGATACAGGGAATTTTTCGAAGCTTACTTAATCTATAGGCATGACCTACTTCCACTAGGGAAGTTTCCACTGGTGACTCCGCCTACCACTGCTTCATGTCATCTGTCTGCAATACATAAGCTCCTTCTACGAGCATACACTTTTACTTTTATAAAGATTGGTGGACTAAAAACATCGTCTCAAGGCTCAGAAACTGATTTCCTCAAACTGCTCTTCGCCCTCCCACCATTCTTTTCTTTTTTGGACTGAAGAAGCCACTGGCTGGCGAAATTTTTTGCAGAACAAAGTTTCCCCAAAATGTTGCCCAAGTGTCTTGCTACTTTTAGCCTTCGGTCCCGTAAATTTATTGACGTTCTGTGGTTGTTTTGTGGATCATGAAGGTCGGGATAAGGTGTAGGGGAAAGATACGAAATTTACCGACCTCGGTTATGGTGCCAAACATCCTGTACTGTTTTGATAAGAATATCTGGCTGACATAACTGGAGCCTGGAGACTGCTCACACCAACGACGAGTTGAAAGGGAAACTATAACATAGTGATGATGCAAGAGAAGTAAAGTCAAGTATGGCATGATGATCCGCTCCCCCTTATTAAGGTGCTGATCCAGAGAGTAATAAGGTTAAAAGTGAACCTAAGTATATCGTAGTAAAGTGAAGTGAAGCATCTAGTAAAAACGGGTCTAGTAATTTCAGTTTACCCAGGTAAAAACGGACTATTAAGTGGTTTAAAGTTAAGAAAATGGAGCCGAGACCATTAAAATTATCAAAATTTTGTCTCTGAAAATTCCCGTAGTAATACTACTGGACAGCTAACGTTAGACCATGTCTGCTTGGCCAAGTGAACGTCTGTTCTACTGCTCAGCACTAGCGTCCGTGGTTCCACTGGAACACTAACGGTACACATTTAACCGATTTTTTTTTTCGCCTGTGGGAGGATTAGAAAAATTTGTAAACGTAAACTCAACCTCCCACGGAAGGTAATATCGAGAATTTAGTTAATATTTTGAACTGCATCTACCTCAACAAAAATATGTGAGTCAGTTATGCGAACACAATTTTGTATAACTGTTAATATTTACCATTCATTAGGGGATTTACGTTTAAATGTTAATTCATGGATGACTCAAAATACAATTATAAAAATATCATAATTGCTGTAGTAATAAAGGCCACTAGTATCAGCTCCCCTTGCTTTTTAAGAGATAAATTAAGTAGTAGAGAAATGAAATTTTGGGAATGTTGTGGTTGGTGTGGGAGTGGATGGCACCAGTGCTATTGTTAACACCACCGCCCAGGAGATTGGAGGTGTCCTGACTAACTTAACGTTTTTTATTCGGTAGGTGATAACGTCTGGAGTCCCCACCCAGCCAACAAAATATTAATGTTTTCATATTTTGCATTTCATGTTGATGGGAGAACTCTGCAACAAACTATTTTAATATAATTTTTCAAGTTCCATTTTTTTTTTTTTATCTGTCCTTCATACATATTTTTCTATTTGAAAAACATGTCTGGACTCCACTCCCGGGACTCCTTTAAAAATGAATTTTAAGTGTCCTAATTTTTTACAATTTAGTAACAATAAAAAAACTAAACGGGTTTTTATGTACAAGCATGAAGACCCCACCGCGCACACAAGCACACCCCAACGCGCAAACACGAGCACACACCGCGCACACATGTGCACACACGCGCACACACCATACACAAGCGCCAAGCCGTTTTTGGGTCTATAGGGTCTGTTGCCACACAGATTCAAACATACAAAGATCAAAGGTGAGGTGGAAGTGCATGTTTCAAGAATTATCACGTTTCGCTAACAAGTGAAATGTGGGGCACCATACAGTGAGAGCAAAAAAGTTAATAAGCAAGAACGGGAAAGGAAAAATAAAATCATATAACAAGGAAGGTGGCAGCAGTAGGCCTGCTTATAAACAGTGACGTCACGACAAGTGTGTGCCATGTATACAATAAACTGAGTGCATATAATGTGAAGTGTAAACATCAGAAGTGAAAAGTTGAAATCGCGTGAGGAACGAGGGAGGTATGAGCACATTGGCTATAATCAACACGGGTGAGGATCTCCAAAATAGGGATTTAAGGACTATGTCACGACGACTTCGTCATCAGCAATCTGGCAACTGTCATGACCGTTGCCAGCACAAGTATCACACAATATTTTGGTTTGCATGCTCCAGGCTTTGCATCGCTGTAATACTGTCATCAATCCTGCAAGCTTTTACAGTAGTTATTAGTAGTAAGTAATAATAACTTAGAAGCTAGGAGTCCTCTCTCAACGTTGAACAAGGAATAGGATAATAACAAAGCAATAATTGATACTTAAATCCAAGGAGGGCAATAAGTGAGAGGAGTAGCATTTCCTAGGAAGACATTGGAACAGAGAGGTATAACGGATCTTTAAAAAACCACACCATCTACCCCCCCCTAACCTCCCTCTCTCAATACACACACAAGGGCAAGACACTCATAGAAGCTTGATACCTGGGATCAATTTCCACTTTTACAACCCAGAATTACTTGTAATGTATTAACCGTATCTACCCCTTCATACCCCCACATACACATGTCTACACACATACACACACAGCTTTTAAGGGCAAACATTGTAAGTAGTGTGGTGGGGGTAGCACCAGGTGAGTGGGGTCAGGTCACAAGACAGTTTGTGACCATCAAGGACCATCACAACAACACACACACACACACACACACACACATTTTCACACACACACAACACAGACACACACACACTACACAACACACACACACTACACACACACACACACACACAACACAACCCACACACACATAAACACACCACACACACACACACACAAGCAACACACAACACAACACACACAACATACACACTAACACACACACAGAAACACACACACACACACACACACACACAAACACACACACGCCCACACTACACAACATTGCCAGACTCACACATACAACCCCCCCCCCCACCGACAATCTCACTCCCTTCACCTGATCCCTCCCCCTCCCTCTTTCATCACATCCCCCCTCCCCACCTCTCCCTCCTTCCCCCTCTCCACCTCTCCCACTCACCCCACTTGCTTTCTCCCTCCTTCCCACATAGCCACAGTTCCTCCACTACATCCCCCCCCGCACACTCTGACATACACAATACTAACCAACATACAGAATTACATAGGTTTCCCACTCTGAGGCAATCAGGATAAAAACAAAAAATGGTTGCCAGAAAGCAACAAGAAAAACCAAGGGACCTGGAGAGAAACTGCAAAAGGAAGATTGGGCAGCAGAGCTTAACAAAAAGGAACATGAATGGAAAAAGAAACTAGAAGAAATTAGCATGCGAAGGAAGAGAAACGATAGACATGGAAAGCAGGAAAGTGGGGAGTGTGCAAGTCAAAGCAGCAAGCCCAGGATACCGAGTTTACCTGGAGTTACCTGGAGAGAAGTTTTTCAGGGGTCAACAAACCTCCGCCGCCCGGACTGTGGAAACCAGGCCTCCTGGTGGATTCAGAGCCTGATCAACCAGGCTGTTGCCAGCTGGCGCATGCAAACCAACGTATGAGCCACAGCCACAGCTGGGAGGAACCGACTTTAGGTGCTTGTTCAGTGCCAGCTTGAAGACTGCCAGGGGTCTGTTTTGGTAATCCCCATTTAGTATGCTGGAGGCAGTTGAACAGTCTCGGGCCCCTGACATTAGAAGAGGAACTTAAAAATCTGAACAGCCTAAAGAACAAAAGAACAATTTGGGATTGACAACAGAGGCTGCTACCTCAGCCACAAATAAGGGGGACTGTAGGGAAAGAAGGAGCAAAACCTCCATGTAGAAGCTCAATCAGTGGAGACTGGTAGTAAATGAAAGAGCTAAGCTATATGTGGAGGCCCTAACCAGACCACAGCAGAGCCCAGGGAAAGCGAGAAGGGAAAATGACAGGCACAGAGACCCAAGTACCTTAGCTAGTGAAAACTGAAAAAGGTAAAGCTGCATGGAGGAAATCAAATTGAATGAGGGGATACACAGGGATAATGCAGTGGAGATGAAAAGAGTGAGGTCAGTCTTTGTGTATGGGCTCCAGAAGTTGAAGGGGAAACATATAAAAGCAAGAAAACAAGGGAAAAAAAGCAATTGAAAGCATCATGAAATCAATAGGAGAAAGACGACATTGAACCCGCTTGAAAATTTCAGAGAATAGGGGGGTTTTGTAGAAAAAAGAACCCGGCCAGTGAAAGTGACCTCAAGGCAGAATCGACTCGGAAGAACAGATCCTGCAGTGAGAAAGCACGATTAAGGGACATGCCGGCATAACAGGAAGGTGTATATCTCACCACGACAGAACACAAGAAGAAAGGCAGAAACAGAGAGAGATGGTACAAAGGCGAAGGAGGAAAGAGATGGATGGAGTAAGACGAACAGGAATCCCAGACAACAGGATAGAACAAATACAGCCTCCCTCACACTTCCTATAGAAGCCCCAACCCAGGTCAACCCCAGTGCAACCAAACACTCTTAACCAAAACAACCCATGCCATATCCAATGCCCCACCCCTGCAAATACAAAACTCCACCCCCCACAGCAACCAACATATTCGTTTAACAGGTCTCCCACTTTCCAACCACAATTACCACCTCCCAGACCACAAACTTAGAAAAAAAATTTGAAGGTGTGGTATACAATGCAGATGGAATAACAAATAATTTATGAGGATGTCACGAAAGAATCAAGGAGACCGCCCCAGACATAATGCACTCAAAGAAAACAAAACTCACCAGAATAATAACAGGTTCAATCTTTCCACCCCGATATCAAATCACCGGAAAAACAGAGGAGGAGAGGGGGAGGAGGAGTTGCACTGCTCATTAAAAAGCATGGGTCTGAGAAAATGGAAGGAAGGATTGCACTCAGCGAAAGGGACTACTTAGTAAAGAACAATCCATCTGTGGGACATAAGGTGAAATTGCAGAATGTACAACCCACCACATAAGTAACGTGCAGGAGGCCGAGTGAGAATAATACATGAGAGCAACAGAGCAATGGTCGACACACTAGCCAGGTGGCCAGGAGAGACCACATTGGGGGAGCAAAGTTTACTAGTATGGGTGATTTCAATCACAAGGAGATTGACTGGGAAAACCTGGAGCCCCATGGGGGTCCAAAACATGGAGAGCCAGATGATGATTGGTACTGGAAAACCTCATGCATCATCATGTTATAGACACTACCAGAGAAGAGAGAGGATGAACCACAAGACTGGACCTTGTATTCAACCTTGAGAAGTTCTGACATCGAGGTATCATGAATTGAAAGGCCCCTGGGAGCTAGTGATCATGTGGTTTTTGTGCTCGACTACATAGTTGAGCTCAAGTTGAGAGAGCAGCAAGGAATAGGGTTTGGAAAAGCCAAACTACAAAGGGGGAACTACTCAGCTGACGAACTTCTTTCAAGACATTTCAGTGGGAGAGGGAAGTGACAGGAAAACCAGTAACAAGAAATGATGGATTAATGTGTCAACAAAATGCAAGTAGGCCGAGGAGAGGTTTGTTCCTAAGGGAAACAGAAATAATGGAAGAACAGATAGTCCTTGGTTCACCCAAGAGTGTAGGGAAGCAAAAAATAGGTTACTAAGAATGGAAAAAGAACAGAAGTCAGAGAACTCAGGAAAATAAAGAGATTAGCCAAAGAGTCAGAAACGATATGCACAGATAAGAAGGGAGGCTCAGCGGCAATACGAAAATGACATAGCATCGAAAGTCAAGACTGGCCCGAAGCTGTTTGTAAAGCCACATCAGGAGGAAAACACAGTCAAGGACCAGGTAATCAGACTGAGGAAAGGTTGATGGGGAATTCACAAGAAACGACCGGAGGATGTCAAGGAGCTAAACACAAGATTTAAAAGAAGTATTTACAGTGGAAACCAGTAGGACTCCAGGAAATCAGAGTCAGGGGGGTGCACCAGCAAGTGCTGGATGAATAACATATAACCAAGAGGGAGGTGAAGAACTGCTATGGCGAACTTGACACCTCAAAGGCCATGGGACCAGACCACATCTCTCCCATGGGTCCTTTAAAGAGGTAGCATAGATTTTGTGTGTAAAACCGTTAACAAAGATCTTCAACACATCATTGAAACTGGCAAACTCCCTGATTATGGAAGATGGCAAAATGTAGTCCCCAATTTTAAACAAGAAAGACAGACAATGAGGCAGCTTAAACTACAGACCTATATCACACACTAACGTGTATAGTATGCAAGGTCATGGAGAAGATCATCAGGAGAAGAGTGGTGGAGCACCTGAACATAAGACATAAGAATGATAAGAAAGGAGGAACAACTGAGCACAGGCCTGGTGGCCCATACTAGGCAGGTCCATTAAAATTCATCCCACAAACAAACATTTGACAAACCCAATTCAATGCTACCCAAAAATAAGCTCAATCCAACCCCTCCCACTTCATGTACTATCCAACCTAAATTTGAAAACTGCCAAAGTCCTAGCCGTCAATAACCCACTAGTAGACTTGTTCTCTCATCAACTACCCTATTTCCAACCAATGCTTTCCTATGTCTTTTCTAAATCTATACTTACTAATTTAAATCCATTAAGCGTGTTCTCTCTTGTAATAAAGTTGGAAGAAATTACCGACAATATGTAAGTAAAAGGACACAAGTGCAACTAATGTGACATTTATTGTGGCAGACGTGTTCGCTATCCGAGCTTTATCAAGCCATTACAAAACAATACATGGACATCAGAGGTATATAAAGCTCATGAGTGGAGGTGAAATACTAGTGAGGTACCATTTCGATGTTCACTATCTAACACCAGAGTGCCATCGCCTTCTAGCACTTCTATAAAGAAATATAACCAGGAAAAAACCAAGCACCACGAACCAGTCAATGCAGGAGTTTACACTAATTACCCTGTGGAGGTGTGACAAAGATTTCGTAAGTGAAACACCAGAAACCTCGACACCCGCCTCATGAACACATTTACGCATGTAGGAACGATAACCTGAACAACGCCTGTGTACAACACCGAAATTCCAACCATCCTCTCATGAAATTCAGAGACGCCCAATTAGTGATCAAAAAACATAATTTCCGCAGACGCAAGACCCTCGAATCAGCACTGATCGCTGTTACGAATACACTTAAACAAAACAACGGCAGCTTCACCCATCTCCGAAGTGTTAGCAAGAATAATCCAGAAACAGTAAACCCTGCCATCACAAGTCTCTCCTGGTTATACTACACAAAGCACAGAGAGTGATACACGAAATAAGCTGCCTCATTCCCGTTTAATATTTGTCCAACCTATTTTTATGTTACCCAAGAAATACTTTTATATCCTTTTTACTCATGTACGAATTATTGCTCTACCAATTGTATTTCTTTTGTCACTAACCAACACTACTAACTACTACTACCACAGTGAACATCGAAATGGTACCTCACTTAGATCCCTCACTCTGAGCCATTATATACCCTCTTGTGTCCATGTTATTGTTTTGTAATGGCTTGATAAAGCCTCCTGGAGACTACCGATACCTTGCCACAAAAATGTCACATTAGTTGCACTTGCACTTGTGTCCTTTTACTTTACGTGTTCTCTCTTGGAGAGATATCCTCAAGACCTTGTTAAATCCCCTTTATTAATACCTATCTTCCACTTATACACTTCGATCATGTCTCGCCCTAATTCTTCGTCTAACAAGTGAATGCGTAACTTAAGAGTCTCAATCTTTCTTCATACGGATATTTCCATAATGCATGCATTAATTTAGTCATCCTCGCTGAATGTTTTCTAACGAATTTATGTCCCATACTGTAATATTGAGACAGAATTGAGCTAATAAATCTAGAGGTGAGGCCTCACCAATGATGTATAAATGCTGCAGTAATGACCTCGGGACATCTGTTGCTTACACTTCTTGATATAGAATCCCAGTAATCTATTTCCTTATTACATACGCTTAGCATTTGCTGTCTTGGATTAAGGTTCTGCTACCATAACCCCCGAGTCCTTTTCGCAATCTGTATGGCTAAGTTCTAGCATTATTTAATTATAAGTGCTACGGTTATGGACACTCCCGATTTTCAGAACCTGCATTTATCTACATAGAATGCAACTGTCCACTTTTTCTGCCAAGAGTAGATTGTCTAAATCCTTGAAGTTCTCTAAGACTACGTTGAATCAATTTATCCTACCTATCTCGTGTCATCGGCGAATTTGCTCATACACCTAGTAATTCCTTTCATCAAGATCATTGATATATATTATAAACTACACGGCCCAAGACTGATCCCTGGGAACTCCACTTGTTACTGATCCCCACTCGGATTTTAATCCCCATTTATGGACACTGCGGCTTCCTGTCTCTGTGAGCCCTGTGATTCGATCCACGAGAGCACCCTTCCCCAATGCCTATGACTCTACTTTCTTCAACCGTCTTTGGTGCGAAACTCTATCAAATGCCTTACGTAAAATTTAAGAAAATAATATCAAATTCTTTATCGTGGTCAACAGCCTCAAAAGCTTTACTGAAGAAACTTAATAAATTAGTTAGAACAAGACCGGCCTCTTAATTTTGCTTATTTAGCTTCAGATCGTTCTAATCTGCGTCACAACCATTCTTCACTAGTGACTGTGAGTTACATAATTTATCTTCTCTTATCCTATAAAAATCAATACCGGAATATTATTAGTGTCCTTTCCTGTGTGAAAAACGAGAGAAAAATAATTATTTAAAATCGAGCACATTTCATTCTCTTTTCAGTAAGATCCCATAGCTATTTTTAAAGGGAACCTATCTTATCCTCTGACTTTTGTTCTAATATAGACCTGGAAAAAACTTTTTGGGTTTAGTTTAGAATCCCTAGCACACTTTAATTTCGTGATGAATGGTGTTGAAAACCGACAATGTTTGAAGAATTGAGACACTTATGCAACACTATGGTAATCTTTATTGAAGAAACGTTTCGCCACACAGTGGCTTCATCAGTCCAATAACAAAGTAGAAATGGGTAAGGAAGAGTAAAGTAGGAGTAATCATTCCCTCAACCTGGATTCGATGTGTACAGCTCATCACTCTTGTAGTAAGTGACTGCATAGGGCCAGAGAGGTGCTTATATACTGCGGTGAGATGATTGAAGCAGGAGGAGGCGGATCTTAGTGGGACGCTGCCACTAGTTTTAAGTAAGGTCATCGTCCAAAGGTTGGGCAACGTTGAAGTCTTTGTACCAAGATTCCATATGTTGCAGTGTCTGACAGATGTGATGAATGTTTTGAAAACCGACAGTTGAAGAATTGAGACACTTATGCAACACTTGGAATCTTTATTGAAGAAACGTTTCGCCACAACAGTGCTTCAACAGTCCCAATACAAAGTTAGAAATGGGTAAGGAGAGTAGAAGTATGAGTAATCAGTCCCTCAACCTGGATTCGATGTGTTTCATTCCATCACACTTGTAGTAAGTGCAGCATAGGGCCAAGAGAGGTGCTGATATACTGCGGTTTAATGAGTTGAAGCAAGAGGAGCGGATCTTAGTGGGACCTGCACTAGTTTAAGTAGGTCATCGCCAAAGGTGGGCAAGCGTGATCCTTTGTACCAAAGATTCCCTGATGTTGCAGTGTCTGACAGATGTGATGATGGTTTTGAAACCGACAAGTTGAAGCATTGAGACACTATGCAACACATGGGAAAACATTATTGAAGAACGTTTCGCCACACAGTGGCTTCAATCAGTCCAATACAAATAAAATGGGTAAGGAGAGTAGAAGTATGAGGTAATCAGTCCCTCAACCTGGATTCGATGTGTTTCAGGTCCCATCACTCTGTAGTAAGTGCAGGTTGAAGACTGATTACCTCATACTTCTACTCTCCTTACCCATTTCTACTTTGTATAGACTGATGAGCACTGTGTGGGCTGAAACGTTGCTTCAATAAAGATTCCCATGTGTTGCATAAGTGTCTCAATTCTTCAACTTGTCGGTATTTTCAAAACATTTCATCACATCTGTCCAGACACAGCAACATCATGGAATCTTTGTACAAAACATCAACGCTTGCCCAACTTTGGACGATGACCTACTTAAACCTAGTGGCGGTCCCACTAATATCCCGCCTCCTCTTGCTCCTCATCTCACCGCAAGTATATCAGCCACCTCTCTGGCCCTAGCTGCACTTTACTACAAGAGTGAAGGACGAACACATCGAATCCAGGTGAGGGACTGATTACCTCATACGTCTACTCACCTTACCCATTTCTACTTTTGTTTGGACATGATGCAGCCACTGTGTGGCGAAAAACTTTTTCTTCAATAAAGATTCCCATGTGTTGCATAATGTCCTCCAATTCTTCAACTTGTCGGTTTTTCAAAACCTTTCATCACATCTGTCTGACACTGCAACATCATGGAACTTGGTACATAGACTTCAACGCTTGCCCAACCTTTGGACGATGACCTACTTAAACTATGGCAGGTCCCACTAAGATCCGACTCCTCTGCATTCAACTCATTCTCACCGCAGTATATAAGCCACCTCTCTGGCCCTATGTGCACTTACTACAAGAAGTGATGGCTTAACACAATCGAATCCAGGTTGAGGGACTGAATACTCCCTACTTCTTCTCTCCTGTACCCATTTCCTTACTTGTATAGGACTGATGAAGCCACTGTGTGGAGAAACGTTTCTTCAATAAAGATTCCCAGTTGTTGCATAAGTGTCTCATTCTTCAACTTGTCGGTTTTCAACTCAATCATCACGAAATTAAAGTTGCTAGGGATCCCTAAACTAACCAAAAAGTTTTTTCCAGGTCTATAGAACAAAGTCAGAGATAAGATAGGTCCCCCTTAAAAATAGCTATGGGCACCTTACTGACAAAGAGAATGAAATTGCTCGATTTTAAATAATTTATTTTCTCTCGGTTTTACACAGGAAGACACTAATAATATTCCGGTCATTGATTTTTATAGGCGGATCAGAATGAAGATCAAATATGTAACATTCACAGTCACTAGTGAAAATGGTTGTGAGAGCAGATGGACCGACTGAAGCAAAATAAGCAAATAAGAGGCCGGTCCTTGTCTACTAATTTATTATGGGAGGATGAAAGCTTTTGAGGCTGTTTGTACCACGATAAAGAATTTATATTAATTTCTTAAATTTTAGTAAGGCATTTGATAGAGTTCCGCACCAAAAACGTGGAAAAGTACATGCTCATGGCATTGGGGAAGGTGCTCTCGTGGATCGAATCATGGCTCACAGACAGGAAGCAGAGTGTCCATAAATGGGGTGAAATCCGAGTGGGGATCATAACAAGTGGCGTTCACAGGATCATCCTTGGGCCCGTTGTTGTATTATAATATATATCAATGATCTTGATGAAGGAATTACTAGTGATATGAGCAAATTCGCCGATGACACGAAGATAGGTAGGATAATTATTCAAAAGTAGATCTTAAGAACTTCAGAGATTTAGAACAAACTCTACTCTTGGTCAGAAAAGTGGCAGATGCGTTCAATGTAGATAAATGCAAGGTTCTTAAACTCGGGAAGTGTCCAGTAACCGAAGAAAAAAACTATAAGTTAAATAATGTGAACTTAGCCATACAGATTGCGAAAAGGACTCGGGGGTTATGTAAGCAGCAACCTTAATCCAAGACAGCAAATGCCTAAGCGTACTGTAATGAAGGCAAATAGATTACTGGGATTTATATCCAAGACGTGTAAGCAACAGAAGTCCAGAGGTCATAACTGTCAGCTTTATACATCATTGGTGAGGCCTCACCTAGAATTATTCAGCTCAATTCGGTCTCCATATTACAGAAATTGGACATAATTCCGTTAGAAAACATTCAGCGTAGATGACTAAATTAATGCATAGCATTAGAAAATCTCCTTATGAAGAAAAGATGAAGACTCTTAATTACATTCACTTGTTAGACGAAGAATTAGGGGGAGACGCTGATTCGAAGTGTAAAGTGGAAGATAGTATTATTAAAGGGGATATTAACAAGGTCTTGAGGATATCTCTCCAAGAGAGAACACGAAAGTAAAAATGACACAAGTGCAACTAATGTGACATTTATTGTGGCTAAGGTATCGTCTCCAGGAGCTTTATCAAGCATATACAAACAATACATGACACAGAGGGATATAAAGGCCTCAGAGTGAGGTGAATACTAGTGAGGAACCATTTTCGATGTACACTAGTGGTAGTAGTAGTAGTAGTGGTGGTAGTGACAAAATAATACAATATGGTAGATCAATTAAATTCGTACATGAGTAAAAGGATGATAAAAGCTATTTATTGTTAAAATACAAATAGGTCTGGACAAATATAACTGGAATGAGGGCAGCTTATTTCAGTGTTCACTCTCTGTGCTTTGTGTAGTATTAACAGGAGAGACATGTGATGCCAGGGTTTACTGTTTTCAGGAGTATTCTTCTAAACTTCGGATATGGTGAATTCTTGCCGTTGTTTTGTTTAATTGTTAATCGAAACAGCGATCAGTGCTGATTCGAGGTACGTGCGTCTGCGGAAATTAGTTCTTTGATCACTAATGGGCGTCTCTGAATTTCATGAGAGATTGGTGGAATTTCGGATAGTTTCACAGGCGTTGTTCAGTTATCGATCCAACAAGCGTAAATGTGTTCATAGGCGGGTGTCGAGGTTTCTGGCAGTTTCACCTACGTAAATCTTTGTCACAGCCTCCACAGGTAATAGTGTAAATTTACTCCTGCATGACTGGTCGTGGTGCTTGGATTTTTGTCCTGGTTATATCCTTTATTGAAGTGCAAGAATGCGATGGCGACTCTGGTGTTTAGCTAGTGAACATCGAAATGGTACCTCACTATATTCACCTTCCAAAACTCTGGAGCCTTTATATACCCTCTGCGTCATGTAATTGTTTGTAATGGCTTGATAAAGCTCCTGATGAGCGAAACGTTTGCACAATAAATTGTCACATTAGTTCTGCACTTGTGTCCTTTACTTTACATATTGTCGGGAATATCTACAACTTATTACAAGAGAGAACACGCAGCTAATGGATTTAAATAGAAAGTAGATTTAGAAAATACATAGGAAAGCATTGGTTTTGGAATAGGTAGTTGATGAGTGGAACAGACTACCTAGTTGGGTTATTGAGGCTAGGACTTTGGGCAGTTCAAATTTAGGTTGGATAAGACATGATGGGAGGGGTTGGATTTGAGCTTATTCTTGGGTACATGCGAAAATTGGGTTTGTCAATGTTGTTAGTGGATAAATTTTAAAGACCTGCCTAGTATGGGCCAACAGGCTGCTTGCGGGTTTCCTCCTTTGCTTATCTTCTTATGCTCAATGTTCCAGTGCTCCACCCTCCCATCCTGATGATCTTCTCACTTGACCTTGCATACTATACACTTAGTGAGATCTATAGTCTGTAGTTTAGTGCCTCATGTCTGTCTCTCTTTTTAAAAATTGGGACTACATTGCCTTCTTCCATACCTCAGAGTTGCCCAGTTTCAAATGATGTGTTGAAGATCATTGTTAACTGGTACATCACAATATCTCTGCATCCCTCTTTAAGGACCCCATGGAGAGATGTGTCCGGTCCCATCGCCTTGAGGTGTCAAGTTCGCATAGCAGCTTCTTCACCTCCTCCTTGGTTAATGTATCTCAACAGCACATGCAGGTGCACCCCCTGGCTCTGATTTCCTGGAGTCCTACTGTTCCCCACTGTAAAGTATTCTTAAATCTTGTGTTGGCTCCGACATACCTCCCGTCGTTTCTTGTGAATTCCCCCATCACCCTTCCTCAGTCTGATTCCTGGTCCTTGACTGTTGTTTTTCCTCCGATGTGGTTTACAACAGCCTTCGGCAGTCTGACTTTCGATGCTATGTCCATTTTCGTATTGCCGCTGAGCCTCCCTTCTTTCTGTGCATTTCTTTCTGAACTCTTTTGGCTAATCTCTTTATTTTCCAGAGTTCTCTGTCTTCTGTACATTTCATTCTCTAGTACACCTAGTTTTTGCCTCCTACACCTTTGGGTGAACCAAGACTCATTTCTGTTCTTCCCATTATTTTTCTGTTTTCCACTTAGGAACAAAGCTCACTCCTCTGCCTCCTGCATTTGTTTGCCACATAATCCATCATTTCTTGTACTGGTTTTCCTGTCACTTCCCTCTCCCACTGAATGTCTTGAAAAGAAGTTCGTCAAGCTGAGTAGTTCTCCCTTTTTGAGTTTGGCTTTTCCAACCCTATTCCCTGCTGCTCTCTCCAACTTGGAGCTCAACTTATTAGTCGAAAGCAGATGACAAAGTCCCACAGATCACTAGCTCCCAGGCCTTTCATACAGGATATCCTCGATGTCAGAACTACTCAAGGTGAAGACAGGTCCAGTCTTCTGTTCATCCACTCCTCTCTCTCTGGTAGTGTATCCTAACCATGTTGATGCATGAGGTTTTCCAGTACCACATCCATCATCTTGGCTCTCACATGTTTTGGGACCCCCATGGGGCTCCAGTTTTTACAGTCAATCTCCTTTGTGAATTGAAATCACCCATAACTAGTAACTTCGCTCCCCCATGTGTGGCTCTCCTGGCCACCTCGGCTAGTGTGTCGACCATTGCTCTGTTGCTCTCATCGTATCCTTCTCTTGCCTCCTGCATTCTGTGGTGGGTTGTACATTATGCATTATCACACTATGTCCTCAACTGGATTGTTCTTACTAATAGTCCCTTTCGCCTGTTCAATCCTTCCTTTCCATTTTTCTCAACCCCCACTGCTTTTTTAATGAGCAGTGCTACTCCTCCTCCCCTCATCCTCCCTCTGTTTTTCCTGAGGATTTGATATCGCGGGTGGAAATGATGAACCTGTTATTATTCTGGTGAGTTTGTTGTTTTCTTTGAGTGCCATTATCTCTGGGATGTCTCCTTGAATCTTTCGTGTCCACTCCGTCTTACTTATTTGTTATTCCATCTGCATTTGTATACCACACTCTCAAACTTTTTTTCTAGATTGTGGTCCTGGAAGGTGTATTGGGTTGGGAAAGTGGGGACCTGATAACGTACTATGGGTGTATTGTGGTTGCTGTGGGGGAGGAGTTTGTAATGCCGTGAGGGTGGGGGCAATTAGAGGATATGCGCATGGGTGGTTTTGGTTAAGAGTGTTTGGTTGCCTGGGGTTGACCTGTGGGAGGCTCTATAGGAATTGTGAGGGGAGGCTGATTTGATCTCTTCCAGTTCTGGGATCTCCTGTCTGGTCTCTCATCCCCTTCTCTTTCCTTCCTTTCCCTGTGTACCATCCTCTCTGTTTCTGCCTTTCTTCTTTTGTTCTGCTCGTGTCGAGATACACCTTACCGTATGCCGGCATTGTCCCCTTAATCGTGCTTTCACCTGCAAGGATCCTGTTTCCAGAGTCATTCTGCCTTGAATGTCACTTTCCACTGGCCGGTACTTTTTTCTACAACCCCCCAAAAAAAAAAAAAAAAAAAAAAAAAAAAAAAAAAAAAAAAGAAAAAAAAAAGAAAAAAAAAAAAAAAATCAAAAAAAAAAAAAAAAAAAAAAAAATTTTTTTAATTCTCTGGAAAATTTTTCCAGCTGGGTCATGTCGTTCTTCTCCTATTGCTTTCATATGCTTTCATTGCTTGTGTGCCCACAGGTGTGCAGGGGAGGGTTATGGTGTCCCTTCAACTTTCCTGGAGCCCAGACACAAAGACTGACCTCACTCTTTCATCTCCCACTCATATCCCCGTGTATCCCTCAATTCAATTTGATTTCCCTCCATTGCAGCTTTCCCTTTCTCAGTTTCCACTAGCTAATGTACTTGGTCTCAAGTGGCCTGTCATTTTTCCCTTCTCAGCTTTCCTGGCTCTGCAGTGGTCTGTTAGTGCCTCCACATATACTTAGCTCTTTCATTGTACTACATTCTCCACTGATTGAGCTTCTCATGGAGTTTTGCTCCTTCTTTCCCTACAGTCCCCTTATTTGGGCTGAGGTAGCAGCCTCGTTGTCAATCACAAATTGTTCATTAGTTCTTTAGGCTGTTTCAGATTTTCAGTTCCTCTTCTAGAAGTGTCAGGGGCCCGAGACTGATCAACTGCCTCCCAGCATACATAAGGGATACCAACAGACCCCTGGCAGTCTTCAAGCTGGACACTGAACAAGCACCTAAAGTGACGGTCCTCACCAGCTTGGGCTGTGGCTCATACGTTTGGTTGCTGCAGCCAGCAGCAACAGCCTGGTTGATCACCTCTGACCACCAGGAGGCCTGTCACAGACCGGGCCGCGGAGGTTGTGACCCGTGAACTCTCCCAGGTAAACTCCAGGTAAACTCCTGTATCCTGGCCTCTGCTGCTTTGAACTTGCACCTCCCAACTTCCTGCTTTCCATGTCTATCGTCTTCATTCGCATGCTAATTTCTTCTAGTTTCTTTTCCATTCAAGTTCCCTTTTTGTAGCTCGTGCTGCCTCAATCTTCCTTGGCAGTTTTCTCCTCCGGTCCCTTGGTTTTTCTTGTTGCACCTTTCTGGCCACCCATTTTTGTTTATCCGAATGCCTCCAGAGTGGGAAACTATGTAATTCTGTGTGTAGGTTAGTATTGTGTATGTCAGAGTGTGGGGGGGGTGGTTAGTGGAGGAACTGTGGCTATGTGGGAAGGAGTGAGAAGCAAGTGGGTGAGTGGGGAGAGGGAGAGGGGAAGGAGGGAGAGGTGGGGAGGGGGAGTGTGAAAGAGGGAGGGGAGGGATCAGGTGAAGGAGTGAGATGTCGGTGGGGTGGGGGGTGTATGTGTGAGTCTGGCAATGTGTGTTGTGTGTGTGTGTGTGTCTGTGTGTGTGTGTGTGGGTGTGTGTGTGGTGTGTTGTGTTGTGTATGTTGTGTGTGTGTGTTGTGTGTTGCATGTGTGTGTGTGTGTGTGTTGTGTTATGTGTGTGTGTGTTGTGTGTTGTGGTGGTGTGTGTGTGTGTGTGTGGTGTGTGTGTGTGTGTGTGTGTGTGTTCCTGTGTGTGTGGTGTGTGTGTGGTGTGTGTGTGTGTGTGTGTTGTGATGGTCCTTGACTGTTCACAACTTCTTGTGACCTGACCCCCATCACCTGGGTGCTTACCCCACCTACTTACAATGTTTGCCCTTAAAAGCTTGTGTTATGTGTGTATACATGTGTAAATTTGGGAGAGTATGAGGGTAGATAATGTTAATACATACAAGTAATTCTGAGGTTGTAAAAAGTGGAAATTGCTCCCAGGGTATCAAGCTTCCTATGAGTGTCTGCCTTGTGTGTGTATTTGAGAGAGGGATGGTTTGGGGGGGGGTAGATGGTGTGGTTTAAAGATCCGTTATACCTCTCTGTTCCCAACTGTCCCTTTCCTAGAAATGCTACTCTCTCACCTTATTTGCCCTCCTTGGATTAAGTATCAATTATTGCTTGGTTAATATGACCTATTCCTTGTACGTTGAGAGAGAACTTCCTAGCTTCTAAGTATTACTTACTACTAAAAAACTACAGTAATAGCTTCAGGATTGAGTGACGCAGTAATCTAACAGCGATGCAAAGCTGGAGGCATGCAAAACACAAAAATGTGAGTTGATCCTTGTGCTGGCAACGGTCCATGACATTTGCCAGATGCTGATGACGAAGTCGGTCGTCCATAGTCCTTAAATCCCTATTTTGGAGATCCTTCACCCGGTGTTGATTATAGCCACATGTGCTCATACTTCCCTCGTCCTCACGCGAATTTCACTTTTCACTTATGATAGTAAACACTTCACATTTATATGCAATTCAGTTTATATGTATAGATGGCACACAACTTGTCGTGACGTCACTGTTATAAGCAGGACTACTGCTGCCACCTTCCCTTGTTATATATTTTATTTTTCCTTTCCCGTTTTTTGGCTTAATTAACTTTTGTGAGAGATCTGTATGGTGCCCCACATTTCACTTGTTAGCGAACGCTGATAATTCTTGAACAGCCACTTCCACAACTCACTTGGATCTTTGTATGTTTGAATCTGTGTGGCAAACGCTCCTATAGACTCACAACGGCTGGCGCTTGATAATATTGATAATTTCTGCTTCCCTCTCGTATTATTGTTCACTGCGTTGTGAGTCTATAGGAAATGTTGCCACACAGATTCAAACATACAAAGATCAAAGGTGAGGTGGAAGTGCATGTTTCAAGAATTATCACGTTTCGCTAACAAGTGAAATGTGGGGCACCATACAGTGAGAGCAAAAAAGTTAATAAGCAAGAACGGGAAAGGAAAAATAAAATCATATAACAAGGAAGGTGGCAGCAGTAGGCCTGCTTATAAACAGTGACGTCACGACAAGTGTGTGCCATGTATACAATAAACTGAGTGCATATAATGTGAAGTGTAAACATCAGAAGTGAAAAGTTGAAATCGCGTGAGGAACGAGGGAGGTATGAGCACATTGGCTATAATCAACACGGGTGAGGATCTCCAAAATAGGGATTTAAGGACTATGTCACGACGACTTCGTCATCAGCAATCTGGCAACTGTCATGACCGTTGCCAGCACAAGTATCACACAATATTTTGGTTTGCATGCTCCAGGCTTTGCATCGCTGTAATACTGTCATCAATCCTGCAAGCTTTTACAGTAGTTATTAGTAGTAAGTAATAATAACTTAGAAGCTAGGAGTCCTCTCTCAACGTTGAACAAGGAATAGGATAATAACAAAGCAATAATTGATACTTAAATCCAAGGAGGGCAATAAGTGAGAGGAGTAGCATTTCCTAGGAAGACATTGGAACAGAGAGGTATAACGGATCTTTAAAAAACCACACCATCTACCCCCCCCTAACCTCCCTCTCTCAATACACACACAAGGGCAAGACACTCATAGAAGCTTGATACCTGGGATCAATTTCCACTTTTACAACCCAGAATTACTTGTAATGTATTAACCGTATCTACCCCTTCATACCCCCACATACACATGTCTACACACATACACACACAGCTTTTAAGGGCAAACATTGTAAGTAGTGTGGTGGGGGTAGCACCAGGTGAGTGGGGTCAGGTCACAAGACAGTTTGTGACCATCAAGGACCATCACAACAACACACACACACACACACACACACACATTTTCACACACACACAACACAGACACACACACACTACACAACACACACACACTACACACACACACACACACACAACACAACCCACACACACATAAACACACCACACACACACACACACAAGCAACACACAACACAACACACACAACATACACACTAACACACACACAGAAACACACACACACACACACACACACACAAACACACACACGCCCACACTACACAACATTGCCAGACTCACACATACAACCCCCCCCCCCACCGACAATCTCACTCCCTTCACCTGATCCCTCCCCCTCCCTCTTTCATCACATCCCCCCTCCCCACCTCTCCCTCCTTCCCCCTCTCCACCTCTCCCACTCACCCCACTTGCTTTCTCCCTCCTTCCCACATAGCCACAGTTCCTCCACTACATCCCCCCCCGCACACTCTGACATACACAATACTAACCAACATACAGAATTACATAGGTTTCCCACTCTGAGGCAATCAGGATAAAAACAAAAAATGGTTGCCAGAAAGCAACAAGAAAAACCAAGGGACCTGGAGAGAAACTGCAAAAGGAAGATTGGGCAGCAGAGCTTAACAAAAAGGAACATGAATGGAAAAAGAAACTAGAAGAAATTAGCATGCGAAGGAAGAGAAACGATAGACATGGAAAGCAGGAAAGTGGGGAGTGTGCAAGTCAAAGCAGCAAGCCCAGGATACCGAGTTTACCTGGAGTTACCTGGAGAGAAGTTTTTCAGGGGTCAACAAACCTCCGCCGCCCGGACTGTGGAAACCAGGCCTCCTGGTGGATTCAGAGCCTGATCAACCAGGCTGTTGCCAGCTGGCGCATGCAAACCAACGTATGAGCCACAGCCACAGCTGGGAGGAACCGACTTTAGGTGCTTGTTCAGTGCCAGCTTGAAGACTGCCAGGGGTCTGTTTTGGTAATCCCCATTTAGTATGCTGGAGGCAGTTGAACAGTCTCGGGCCCCTGACATTAGAAGAGGAACTTAAAAATCTGAACAGCCTAAAGAACAAAAGAACAATTTGGGATTGACAACAGAGGCTGCTACCTCAGCCACAAATAAGGGGGACTGTAGGGAAAGAAGGAGCAAAACCTCCATGTAGAAGCTCAATCAGTGGAGACTGGTAGTAAATGAAAGAGCTAAGCTATATGTGGAGGCCCTAACCAGACCACAGCAGAGCCCAGGGAAAGCGAGAAGGGAAAATGACAGGCACAGAGACCCAAGTACCTTAGCTAGTGAAAACTGAAAAAGGTAAAGCTGCATGGAGGAAATCAAATTGAATGAGGGGATACACAGGGATAATGCAGTGGAGATGAAAAGAGTGAGGTCAGTCTTTGTGTATGGGCTCCAGAAGTTGAAGGGGAAACATATAAAAGCAAGAAAACAAGGGAAAAAAAGCAATTGAAAGCATCATGAAATCAATAGGAGAAAGACGACATTGAACCCGCTTGAAAATTTCAGAGAATAGGGGGGTTTTGTAGAAAAAAGAACCCGGCCAGTGAAAGTGACCTCAAGGCAGAATCGACTCGGAAGAACAGATCCTGCAGTGAGAAAGCACGATTAAGGGACATGCCGGCATAACAGGAAGGTGTATATCTCACCACGACAGAACACAAGAAGAAAGGCAGAAACAGAGAGAGATGGTACAAAGGCGAAGGAGGAAAGAGATGGATGGAGTAAGACGAACAGGAATCCCAGACAACAGGATAGAACAAATACAGCCTCCCTCACACTTCCTATAGAAGCCCCAACCCAGGTCAACCCCAGTGCAACCAAACACTCTTAACCAAAACAACCCATGCCATATCCAATGCCCCACCCCTGCAAATACAAAACTCCACCCCCCACAGCAACCAACATATTCGTTTAACAGGTCTCCCACTTTCCAACCACAATTACCACCTCCCAGACCACAAACTTAGAAAAAAAATTTGAAGGTGTGGTATACAATGCAGATGGAATAACAAATAATTTATGAGGATGTCACGAAAGAATCAAGGAGACCGCCCCAGACATAATGCACTCAAAGAAAACAAAACTCACCAGAATAATAACAGGTTCAATCTTTCCACCCCGATATCAAATCACCGGAAAAACAGAGGAGGAGAGGGGGAGGAGGAGTTGCACTGCTCATTAAAAAGCATGGGTCTGAGAAAATGGAAGGAAGGATTGCACTCAGCGAAAGGGACTACTTAGTAAAGAACAATCCATCTGTGGGACATAAGGTGAAATTGCAGAATGTACAACCCACCACATAAGTAACGTGCAGGAGGCCGAGTGAGAATAATACATGAGAGCAACAGAGCAATGGTCGACACACTAGCCAGGTGGCCAGGAGAGACCACATTGGGGGAGCAAAGTTTACTAGTATGGGTGATTTCAATCACAAGGAGATTGACTGGGAAAACCTGGAGCCCCATGGGGGTCCAAAACATGGAGAGCCAGATGATGATTGGTACTGGAAAACCTCATGCATCATCATGTTATAGACACTACCAGAGAAGAGAGAGGATGAACCACAAGACTGGACCTTGTATTCAACCTTGAGAAGTTCTGACATCGAGGTATCATGAATTGAAAGGCCCCTGGGAGCTAGTGATCATGTGGTTTTTGTGCTCGACTACATAGTTGAGCTCAAGTTGAGAGAGCAGCAAGGAATAGGGTTTGGAAAAGCCAAACTACAAAGGGGGAACTACTCAGCTGACGAACTTCTTTCAAGACATTTCAGTGGGAGAGGGAAGTGACAGGAAAACCAGTAACAAGAAATGATGGATTAATGTGTCAACAAAATGCAAGTAGGCCGAGGAGAGGTTTGTTCCTAAGGGAAACAGAAATAATGGAAGAACAGATAGTCCTTGGTTCACCCAAGAGTGTAGGGAAGCAAAAAATAGGTTACTAAGAATGGAAAAAGAACAGAAGTCAGAGAACTCAGGAAAATAAAGAGATTAGCCAAAGAGTCAGAAACGATATGCACAGATAAGAAGGGAGGCTCAGCGGCAATACGAAAATGACATAGCATCGAAAGTCAAGACTGGCCCGAAGCTGTTTGTAAAGCCACATCAGGAGGAAAACACAGTCAAGGACCAGGTAATCAGACTGAGGAAAGGTTGATGGGGAATTCACAAGAAACGACCGGAGGATGTCAAGGAGCTAAACACAAGATTTAAAAGAAGTATTTACAGTGGAAACCAGTAGGACTCCAGGAAATCAGAGTCAGGGGGGTGCACCAGCAAGTGCTGGATGAATAACATATAACCAAGAGGGAGGTGAAGAACTGCTATGGCGAACTTGACACCTCAAAGGCCATGGGACCAGACCACATCTCTCCCATGGGTCCTTTAAAGAGGTAGCATAGATTTTGTGTGTAAAACCGTTAACAAAGATCTTCAACACATCATTGAAACTGGCAAACTCCCTGATTATGGAAGATGGCAAAATGTAGTCCCCAATTTTAAACAAGAAAGACAGACAATGAGGCAGCTTAAACTACAGACCTATATCACACACTAACGTGTATAGTATGCAAGGTCATGGAGAAGATCATCAGGAGAAGAGTGGTGGAGCACCTGAACATAAGACATAAGAATGATAAGAAAGGAGGAACAACTGAGCACAGGCCTGGTGGCCCATACTAGGCAGGTCCATTAAAATTCATCCCACAAACAAACATTTGACAAACCCAATTCAATGCTACCCAAAAATAAGCTCAATCCAACCCCTCCCACTTCATGTACTATCCAACCTAAATTTGAAAACTGCCAAAGTCCTAGCCGTCAATAACCCACTAGTAGACTTGTTCTCTCATCAACTACCCTATTTCCAACCAATGCTTTCCTATGTCTTTTCTAAATCTATACTTATCTAATTTAAATCCATTAAGCGTGTTCTCTCTTGTAATAAAGTTGGAAGAAATTACCGACAATATGTAAGTAAAAGGACACAAGTGCAACTAATGTGACATTTATTGTGGCAGACGTGTTCGCTATCCGAGCTTTATCAAGCCATTACAAAACAATACATGGACATCAGAGGTATATAAAGCTCATGAGTGGAGGTGAAATACTAGTGAGGTACCATTTCGATGTTCACTATCTAACACCAGAGTGCCATCGCCTTCTAGCACTTCTATAAAGAAATATAACCAGGAAAAAACCAAGCACCACGAACCAGTCAATGCAGGAGTTTACACTAATTACCCTGTGGAGGTGTGACAAAGATTTCGTAAGTGAAACACCAGAAACCTCGACACCCGCCTCATGAACACATTTACGCATGTAGGAACGATAACCTGAACAACGCCTGTGTACAACACCGAAATTCCAACCATCCTCTCATGAAATTCAGAGACGCCCAATTAGTGATCAAAAAACATAATTTCCGCAGACGCAAGACCCTCGAATCAGCACTGATCGCTGTTACGAATACACTTAAACAAAACAACGGCAGCTTCACCCATCTCCGAAGTGTTAGCAAGAATAATCCAGAAACAGTAAACCCTGCCATCACAAGTCTCTCCTGGTTATACTACACAAAGCACAGAGAGTGATACACGAAATAAGCTGCCTCATTCCCGTTTAATATTTGTCCAACCTATTTTTATGTTACCCAAGAAATACTTTTATATCCTTTTTACTCATGTACGAATTATTGCTCTACCAATTGTATTTCTTTTGTCACTAACCAACACTACTAACTACTACTACCACAGTGAACATCGAAATGGTACCTCACTTAGATCCCTCACTCTGAGCCATTATATACCCTCTTGTGTCCATGTTATTGTTTTGTAATGGCTTGATAAAGCCTCCTGGAGACTACCGATACCTTGCCACAAAAATGTCACATTAGTTGCACTTGCACTTGTGTCCTTTTACTTTACGTGTTCTCTCTTGGAGAGATATCCTCAAGACCTTGTTAAATCCCCTTTATTAATACCTATCTTCCACTTATACACTTCGATCATGTCTCGCCCTAATTCTTCGTCTAACAAGTGAATGCGTAACTTAAGAGTCTCAATCTTTCTTCATACGGATATTTCCATAATGCATGCATTAATTTAGTCATCCTCGCTGAATGTTTTCTAACGAATTTATGTCCCATACTGTAATATTGAGACAGAATTGAGCTAATAAATCTAGAGGTGAGGCCTCACCAATGATGTATAAATGCTGCAGTAATGACCTCGGGACATCTGTTGCTTACACTTCTTGATATAGAATCCCAGTAATCTATTTCCTTATTACATACGCTTAGCATTTGCTGTCTTGGATTAAGGTTCTGCTACCATAACCCCCGAGTCCTTTTCGCAATCTGTATGGCTAAGTTCTAGCATTATTTAATTATAAGTGCTACGGTTATGGACACTCCCGATTTTCAGAACCTGCATTTATCTACATAGAATGCAACTGTCCACTTTTTCTGCCAAGAGTAGATTGTCTAAATCCTTGAAGTTCTCTAAGACTACGTTGAATCAATTTATCCTACCTATCTCGTGTCATCGGCGAATTTGCTCATACACCTAGTAATTCCTTTCATCAAGATCATTGATATATATTATAAACTACACGGCCCAAGACTGATCCCTGGGAACTCCACTTGTTACTGATCCCCACTCGGATTTTAATCCCCATTTATGGACACTGCGGCTTCCTGTCTCTGTGAGCCCTGTGATTCGATCCACGAGAGCACCCTTCCCCAATGCCTATGACTCTACTTTCTTCAACCGTCTTTGGTGCGAAACTCTATCAAATGCCTTACGTAAAATTTAAGAAAATAATATCAAATTCTTTATCGTGGTCAACAGCCTCAAAAGCTTTACTGAAGAAACTTAATAAATTAGTTAGAACAAGACCGGCCTCTTAATTTTGCTTATTTAGCTTCAGATCGTTCTAATCTGCGTCACAACCATTCTTCACTAGTGACTGTGAGTTACATAATTTATCTTCTCTTATCCTATAAAAATCAATACCGGAATATTATTAGTGTCCTTTCCTGTGTGAAAAACGAGAGAAAAATAATTATTTAAAATCGAGCACATTTCATTCTCTTTTCAGTAAGATCCCATAGCTATTTTTAAAGGGAACCTATCTTATCCTCTGACTTTTGTTCTAATATAGACCTGGAAAAAACTTTTTGGGTTTAGTTTAGAATCCCTAGCACACTTTAATTTCGTGATGAATGGTGTTGAAAACCGACAATGTTTGAAGAATTGAGACACTTATGCAACACTATGGTAATCTTTATTGAAGAAACGTTTCGCCACACAGTGGCTTCATCAGTCCAATAACAAAGTAGAAATGGGTAAGGAAGAGTAAAGTAGGAGTAATCATTCCCTCAACCTGGATTCGATGTGTACAGCTCATCACTCTTGTAGTAAGTGACTGCATAGGGCCAGAGAGGTGCTTATATACTGCGGTGAGATGATTGAAGCAGGAGGAGGCGGATCTTAGTGGGACGCTGCCACTAGTTTTAAGTAAGGTCATCGTCCAAAGGTTGGGCAACGTTGAAGTCTTTGTACCAAGATTCCATATGTTGCAGTGTCTGACAGATGTGATGAATGTTTTGAAAACCGACAGTTGAAGAATTGAGACACTTATGCAACACTTGGAATCTTTATTGAAGAAACGTTTCGCCACAACAGTGCTTCAACAGTCCCAATACAAAGTTAGAAATGGGTAAGGAGAGTAGAAGTATGAGTAATCAGTCCCTCAACCTGGATTCGATGTGTTTCATTCCATCACACTTGTAGTAAGTGCAGCATAGGGCCAAGAGAGGTGCTGATATACTGCGGTTTAATGAGTTGAAGCAAGAGGAGCGGATCTTAGTGGGACCTGCACTAGTTTAAGTAGGTCATCGCCAAAGGTGGGCAAGCGTGATCCTTTGTACCAAAGATTCCCTGATGTTGCAGTGTCGGGCTGGCTGTGCCATTCTTGTAGGGTTGGGTGGCCTGTGGTTTAAAGCGTCATGTGGTTCTTGCTTACTATGAGGCAGGCCATTAGAACATGGGTTCGAATCCTTGGCTAGCGCAGTGTTGTTACTGATATATTTATATATTTTTTTTTTATCACACTGGCCGATTCCCACCAAGGCAGGGTGGCCCGAAAAAGAAAAACTTTCACCATCATTCACTCCATCACTGTTTTGCCAGAAGGGTGCTTTACACTACAGTTTTTAAACTGCAACATTAACACCCCTCCTTCAGAGTGCAGGCACTGTACTTCCCATCTCCAGGACTCAAGTCCAGCCTGCCGGTTTCCCTGAACCCCTTCATAAATGTTACTTTGCTCACACTCCAACAGCACGTCAAGTATTAAAAACCATTTGTCTCCATTCCCTACTATCAAACACACTCAACCATGCCTGCTGGAAGTCCAACCCCCTCGAACACAAAACCTCCTTTACCCCCTCCCTCCAACCTTTCCTAGGCCGACCAATACCCCGCTTTCCTTCCACTACAGACTGATACACTCTTGAAGTCACTCTGTTTCGCTCCATTCTCTCTACAGTCCGAACCACCTAAACAACCCTTCCTCAGCCCTCGGACAACAGTTTTGGTAATCCCGCCACCTCCTCCTAACTTCCAAACTACGAATTCTCTGCATTATTTTCACACCACACATTGCCCCCAGACATGACATCTCCACTGCCTCCACCCTTCTCCTCGCTGCAACATTCATCACCCATGCTTCACACCCATATAAGAGCGTTGGTAAAAACTATACTCTCATACATTCCACTCTTTGCCTCCAAGGACAAAGTTCTTTGTCTCCACAGACTTCTAAGTGCTCTGCTCCCCCTTTTTCCCCCTCATCAATTCTGTGACTCACCTCATCTTTCATAGACCCATCCGCTGACACGTCCACTCTCAATATCTGAATACATTCACCTCCCCATACTCTCTCCCTCCAATCTGATATCCAATCTTTCATCACCTAATTTTTTGTTATCCTCAAACCTTACTCTTTCCTGTATTCACTTTTTTAAATTTTTTTCTCTTGCACACCCTACAAAATTCATCCCCCAATCTCTGCAACTTCTCTTCAGAATCTCCCAAGAACACAGTGTCATCAGCAAAGAGCAACTGTGACAACTCCCACTTTAAGTGTGATCCTTTATCTTTTAACTCCACGCCTCTTGTCAAGACCCCGCGTTTACTTCTCTTACAACCCCATCTATAAAAATTAAACAACACGGTGACATCACACATCCTTGTGTAAGGCCTAAATTTACTGGGAATTAATTTCCCCCTTTCCTTTCATCTCTAACCCTTTAGCCTCACTATCCTCGTAAAACTCTTCACTGCTTTCAGTAACCTACCTCCTACACCATAAAACCTGCAACATTTGCCACATTGCCCCCCTATCCACCTTGTCATGCGCCTTTTCCAAATCCATAAATGCCACAAAGACCTCTTTAGCCTTATCTAATTTCTGTTCACTTATATGTTTCACTGTAAACACCTGGTCCCACACACCCCTACCTTTCCTAAAGCCTCCTTGTTCATCTGCTATCCTATTCTCCGTCTTACTCTTAATTCTTTCAATAATAACTCTACCATAACACTTTACCAGGTATACTCAACAGACTTATCCCCTATAATTTTTGCACTCTCTTTGTCCCCTTTGCATGCTCTCTGCCAATCCCTAGGGACCTTACCTCTTCCATAAAATTTATTAAATAATTGCACCAACCACTCCAAAACTATATCCCCACCTGCTTTTAACATTTCTGTCTTTAAAACCCCTCAATCCCAGCTGCCTTACCCCCTTTCATTTTACCTACTGCCTCACGAACTTCCCCACACTCACAACTGGGTCTTCCTCACTCCTACAAGATGTTATTCCTCCTTGCCATATACACAAATCACAGCTTCCATCTTCATCAAAATTTAAAAAATTCCTCAAAAAAATTCCCCCCATCTTTCCCAAAAACCCAACTCTCCCTTTAATAACCCTTTTCCCTTTTTTTAATGAAAATATTTGTTTCTAACGAATTTATGTCCATTCTGTATTATGGTGACCAGAAATGAGCTGCATAATCTAGGTGAGGCCTTACTAATGATGTATAAGATGCAGTATGACCTCTGCGACTTCTGTTGCATTACACTTCTTGATATAAATCCCAGTAATCTTTTTGCCTTATTACGTATGCTTAGGCATTGTGTCTTGGTTTAAGGTTGCTTGCTCACCATAACCCCCAAATCCTTTTAGCATTCTATATGCTAAGTTCAACTATTATAAGCTGGTAGTGCTACGGTTGTTATGGATATTCCGAGCTTGAGAACTTTACAGTTATCTACATTGCAAACTGCAGCTGCCACTTTTTTTTTTTTTTTCCCTGACACGAATTGTGTTTGTGTCTAAATCCTCTGTAGTTCATGGACATCAATCGTCTGAATCGATTTCCTACTATCTTCGTGTCATCAGCAAATTCTGCTTATGTCACTAGTAATTCCTAGTCAAGGTAGTTTATTTATTATTACCAGCACAAAGTGGGCCTAAAACTGATCCCTGCGGAACGCCACTTCATACAGATCCACACTCAGATTTTATCTCATTTATGCACACTTTCTGACTTCCTATTAGGGAGCCATGACTCGATCCTTGACAGCATTTTCATAATGCCCATGAGCAGTCCACTTTCTTCCAACTGTCTGTGATGTTGTTCTCAATCTAAGTACTCTTACTAAGAAACATAAGACATAAGAACATAAGAAAGGAGGAACACTGCAGGAGGCCTGTTGGCCCATACTAGGCAGGTCCTGTACAATTCATCCACTAACAAAAACATTTGCCCAACCCAATTTCAATGCCACCCAAGATTCTAAGCTTGATGGTGAAGTCCACTCAAATCCAAACCACATTCCCACTCATGTACTTATCCAATCCTTACTTTTTGAATACTACCCAACAGTCCACAGCCTCTTATAACCACTAGGTAGACTGTTCCACTCATCTTCTACCCATATTTCCAAAACCTTCTAATTTAAATCCATTACTTGAGGGTTCTCTCTTGGAGAGGAAGGATCCATCCTCAAGGACCTTAGTAATTTCCCCTTTATTAATACTATCTTCACTTATACACGTCGTCAGGTCTCCCCTTCTTCTTCGTCATAACAAGTGAATGTTAACTTAAGAGTTTCAAAATCTTTCTTTCATCAAGGAAAGATTTTCTAAGGACTATTGTATTAATTTAGTATCCTACGCTGAATTGATTTCTAACGAATTTGTGTCCATTCTGTTAATATGGAGACCAGAACTGTGCTGCATAATCTAGGTGGGAAGGCCTTACTAATGATGTATAAGCGTGCAGTATGGCACTCTGGATAACTTCTGTTTGCTTTCACTTCTTGATATAAATCCAGTATAATCTATTTGGCCTTAATACGTACGCTTAGGCATTGCTGTCTTGGTATAAGGTTGCTGTCACCATAACCCCCATGTCCTTTTCGCATCGGTATGGCTAATGTTCTATTCATTTAACTTATATACTACTAGCGTTATGGGCACTCCCAAGCTTCAGAACCTTGCCAATTATTACCATTGAACTACATCGCCACTTTTCTGACCAAGAATATAGAGTTTTTTAAATCCTCCTGAAGTTCCATATACATCTACGTTTGAAAATCTATTATCCTACCTATCTTTTGTGTCTATCGGCGAATTTGCTCATATATCACTAGTAATTCCCTCATCAAGATATTGTATATATTAAACAAAACACGGCCCAAGACTGATCCCTGTGAGGAACGCAACTTGTTAAGATCCCCACTCGATTTAAAGCCACTGTCAATCCCCATTTATGGACCACTCTCTGCTTCCTGTCTCAGTGTGCCTCATGACTCGATCCACGAGAGCATCTTTTCCCAATGCATGAGATGGCAATTTCTTTAACAGTCTATGGTGCTGTACTCCGCATCAAAGCCTTTACAACTAAATCCTTAAGTAAATAATACCTAAACTTAGACTTTATCGTGGACAAACGCCTCAAAAGACTCTTTCTACTGAAAAAAAGTTAAAAAATTAGTTACGCAAGACGGCTCTTGTGATAATCCATGCTGAGAATCATTAATCAAGACTATGCTTATCACGCAGGATGGCTTATTATAATCTCAGCTATGTATTGACTTCTAGTAATTTGACTACAATCTGAGGTCAGGCTTATGGGCGGTAATTTGACGGTTAATCGATTGTCCCCTGTTTTAGAAAAAATGGGGAAATTACATTAGCCCATCATTCACATATCAGACAATAACCACCGTTTGAAGAGATAAATTAAAAATATATTAATAATGGTTCAAAGAGGTCCATTTTGCATCCTTAAGAACCTTGAAAAAACCTCAATCAGGACCAGGTGACTTATTTTGCTTCAGTCTGTCTATCTGCTTCACAACCATTTCACTAGTGACATGTGATGTTACATAATTTATCTTTTCTGATCCACTATAAAAATTTATTACTGGAATATTATTAGTGTCGTCCTGCTGTAAAAACTGAGAGAAAATAATTATTTAAAAATCGAGCACATTTCATTTCTCTTTGTCAGTAAAGGTCCCCATAGTATTTTTAAGGGAACCTATCTTATCTCTAACTTTTGTTCTCTAGACTGGAAAAAACTTTTTGGGGTTAGTTTTGAATCCTAGCAACTTTAATTTAATAGTCCCTTTTAGCTTTTCTTATCCCCTTTTTTTAATGTCCCTTCACTCTTAATGTCAATATACTGACTCTTAAGATGACCCTCACCTCTTTGATACGCCTATAATTCTTTTCTTATGCCCTAGTAGATATTTGAGCCTATTATTTCAACAATTTTGGTCATTTCTATTTTATCTAATTTCTTTATATGGGAATAAACGTTCTTTGAGCTGCACTGTATAGTGAGGAAAATGGTATCGGTGATTACCGGGTCAAGATGTGGAAAAAAGAAACTTTGTACAGTTCAGGACATTTATTTAAAGGAAACGTTTCGCCATGAGTCGGCTTCTTCAGTCCTTAATACTGAGAAATCTAAGAAAACACCCACATATATAAAGTGGCGGGAGTCAGTGAAGTGTTGCGGTGGGTTGAGGTGGTGTAGTAGTAGTAGTAGTAGTAGTTAATGGAAAACTAAGGAGGTGAGGTAGAGAGGGAACCTGCCTTGCATATGTCTTATGTTATAGTGACGTCTCCGACACTATAGAACGCAACACTGGAAACTACAAAAAATTTCAATAACTTTGGCATACATGATACTTAAGCAGCACCAACCCAAACACACAGGAGTCACATGGATTTCATTCGTCTTTAACCGTCCTCATCATTGGCAGAGGTTGTTTTGATAGGACTGCCCTCGCATGGGCCACAAGGAGGCTTCTTACAGTGTCCTCCATTCTTATGTACGTAGACATTCCTTAGGTCCGTGCGTTCAATCTCAACTCTCCGCCCTATATATATTATGTCTTTCTACCTTCTGTTTGTTAGAAGTGATCAAGGTCCCAGGACCGAAACGTTTTTAATAAATTTGTTATTAGTGTTTGCTTACGTGTCTTTCTAAATCCAACTATGTCGGTAATTATTACCAAGGTTATACACCCACTCTCTCTCTTCTCCTTTGTCTTATTCTGTCCACCCTATCATAGAACTCAAGTAGGTTTCGTGACTCAGGGATTTTTCCTGGGGGTCCCCTGGAAACAGTGTTGGTTGTTGTTGATAAACTCATTCCTTTCTTGATGTTCCATCACTCTCTCTCCTCCTGATAATCTTCTCCATGTCTGTGCATACTATCCATGTCAAGGGACAATGGTCTATTAGTTAATGCTTCATGTCGCGTCTCCTATTTAAAAAAAATTAGGACTACATTTGCTGTCTTCCATTTTACCTCAGGTTGTCGCCCTGTTTCGATATATGTTGTTGAAGTATTATTGTTAAGGGTATACATAACGCCTACTGCTCCCTCTCTCAGGACTCATGGTGAGATAGATGTTATCCGGCCCAATCGCCTTTGAGGTGTCTAGCTCACTCAGCAGCCTCTTAAATTCTTTTCTCGGATGTATGTATTGTGTCTGTGGCATACCCAGACTGTTTTTCAGTCTTTTAACCAGTCAAGGTTATAGAGATAGATGATTCACTTGGTTTGGGGAGAGATCTCGATACAAAACAAGGTTTTAAGGTAGTAAACTTGGTAGTAATTTGATTTTCCAACGTCTTTAAGATGACCAAAACTCCAGATCTTTCTTTCATAGAATTAAAAGTAATCCATTTCACTATAATTTATTTCTCTTATGAAAGCGAGCTAAGGTCAGAGTATGATTACCGAAATTAGCTTAGAAGCTCCCAACCTCCATATTACCTCTACGATGGAGGCCCAACAGCTAGCTGTGTGCTGGGCTGTGATTTCTTTGTTGGGTTGGGTGGCCTGGGGTTTAAAGCCATCTGTGGTTTCTTGCTTACTATGAGGCAGGCCATTAGAACATGGGTTCGAATCCTTGGCTTGTCGCATTGTGTAGTTACTGAATATATTTATATATTTTTTTTTTATCACACTGGCCGATTCCCACAAGGCAGGGTGGCGAAAAAGAAAAACTTTCACAATCATTCACTCCATCACTGTTTGCCAGAAGGAGGTGCTTTACACCTACTGTTTTTAAATGCAGACATTAACACCCCTCTTTCAGAGTGCAGGCACTGTACTTCCCATCCTCCAGGATCAAGTCCGCCGGCCGGTTTCCCTGGAGTCCATTCATAAATGTTTACTGTGCCAACTTCCAACAGACTGTCAAGTATTAAAAACCATTTGTCTCCATTCCCTCTATCAAAAACACGCTCACGCTTAGATGATCGCGGAAGTCCAAGCCTCTCGAACAACCAAAAACTCTAAAAAACTTCCTTTTAACCCCTCCTCCAAACAGTTTCCCTAGGCCGACCCATTACCCGCTTTCCTTCACACAGACCTGATACACTATTGAACGTCACTCTGTTCGCTCCATTTATCCTAATGTCCGAACCATCGCCTATACTAACCCTTCCTCAGCCCTCTGGGACGCAACAGTTTTGGTTAATACCGCACCTCCTCCTAAACTTCCAAACTACGAATTCTCTGCATTATATTCACACCAACATTGCCCTCAGACATGACATCTCCACGACCTCCTGCCTTCTCCTCGCTGCAATCTTTCCATCACCACATGTTCAAACCCATTATAATAGAGCGTTGGTAGGAACTATTCTCTTCATACATTCACTACTCCGTGCCTCCAAGGACAAAGTTCTTCTGTCTCCCACAGACTTCTAAAGATGCTCTGCTCTCCCTTTTCCCTCATCAATTCTGTGACTCACCTCATCTTCATAGACCATCCGCTGGACACGTCCACTCTCAAATATCTGTATTACATTCACCCTCTACCTCCATACTCTCTCCCTCCATCTGATATCATTCTTCATCACATTTTATTTTTGTTATCTCATAACCTTACTCTTTCCTGTATTCACTTGTAATTTTCTCTCTTGACACACCCTACAAAATTCATTCACCAATCTCTGCAACTTCTCTTCAGAATCTCCCAAGAAACACAGTGTCACAGCATAGAGCAACTGTGGACTAACTCCCAATTTATGTGTGTTCCTTTTTCTTTTAACTCAACGCTCTTGTCAAGACCCTCGCTGTTTTTACTTCTCTTACAACCCATCTATAAATATATTAAACAACCACGGTGAATCACACATCCTTTGTGTAAGGCCTAAATTTACTGGGAATTAAATTTCCCTCTTTCCTACTTTATCTATACTCTGAGCCTCACTATCCTCGTAAAAACTTTCACTGCTTTCAGTATCCTACCTCTAAACCATACACCTGCAACATTTGCCACATAGCCCCCTATCCACCTTGTCATGCGCCTTTTTCCAAAATTTCCATAAATGCCACAAAGAACTCTCTAGGCCTATCTAATTCACTGCGTCTCATTATATTGTTTCACTGTAAACACCTTGTCCACACCACCCCTACCTTTCCTAAAGCCTACCTTGTTTCATCTGCCTATCCTTTTCTCCGTTCTTACTCTTTATTCTTTCAATAATAACTCTTCATACACTTTTCCGGTATACTCACAACAGACTTATCCTCCTATAATTTTTTGCACTTTCTTTGTCCCCTTGCATGCTCTCGCCTATCCCTAGGTTACCTTACCCTCTTCCATACTTTATTAAATAATTGCACCAACCACTCCAAAAATCTATTATCCCCACTGCTTTTAACATTTCTTGTCTTTAACCATCAATCCACCAGCTGCCTTTACCCCCCCTTTCATTTTACCTACTGCCTCACGAACTTCCCCCACACTCACAACTGGCTCTTCCTCACTCCTACAAGATGTTATCCTCCTTGCCATTTTACACAAATCACAGCTTCCCTATCTTCATAACATTAACAATTCCTCAATATATTCCCCTCCATCTTCCCCCCAATTACCTCTAACTCTCCATTTATTAACTCTCTTCTCCTATTTTAACTGACAATATCCATTTGTTCTATAGGCTTCCTTAACTTGTTAATCTCCACTCTAAACTTTTTCTTATTTCAAAACAAAATTTATTGATAGCATCTCAACCACTTTCTAATTGCACTTCTTTTTACATGCTTCACCACTCTCTTAAACCTCTCTTTTTTCTACCATTTACTCTTCCCTCTTGATCACTTCTACTTAGATAAAAACTTTTGTCATTTGCTAAAAAAAATCTTTTTTTTTTTTTTTCTCCCTTACTATCTCTTTACATCACATCATTCCACAATCGCTCCTCTTCCCTCCCGCCTGCACACCACTTTACTGTAACTATCAAACTTCTGCTGAACACTCTAACACTACATTTTTATACATAACATATTCCTTCTTCGACCCCCTTTGCTATGCTCTCATTTGCTCATCTATCCTCCTATTAGCTGTTTATATCTTTCCCTTAACTGCCTCCGCTTTAAGGTTATAAAACCTTCATCTCTCTCTTCCCTGTTGCATTCTATTCTCCGTGTATCCCATCTACCTTTTTACTCTCTGTGTGCTACAACTAGAATGTGATCTGATATATCTGTGGCCCTCTATAAAATGTACTATCCTGAAGTCTACCAACGGTCTTTTTTTACCAAATACATATACAATCAAACTACTGTCATTTCGCACATCTTAATTTCTTGTATACTTATTTATCCTCTTTTTCTTAAAATATGTATTACCTATAGCTAAAACCCCCTTTCCATACAAAGTTTCAATCAAAGGCTCCCATTATCATTTCCACCTGGCAACCCAAACTTACCTACACACCTCTTTAAACAGGTTTCTCCTACTTTAGCATTCAGGTCCCCTTTTTTTTTAACCCCCCCACACCCCAATTACTCTCTCACTTGGTTCAAAGGCTCCTATACATTCACTAAACATCATCACAAATCTCTCTCTCTCCTCTGCATTCCTCTCTTCTCCATGCGCATCACGCTTATTATGACCCACTTCTCGATCCAAACCCTTTGCTTTAATCCACATACATTCTTGCATTTACACATTCATATTCTATTTTCTCCTTCATTAACTGATTCATTCTACATTACTGCTAACCCTTCCTTTGCTCTAACTCTTCAGATACCTCAGAATTTAATAACATTTATTTTCCCAACACCGAAACCTCCCTACCCCCTCCAGCTTTGTTTCGCTTCGGGCCAGTACATCCAACTTCTTTTTCATTCATACATCAGCAATCATCTGTTTCTTGTCATCGCACTACATCAACGCACATTCAAGCATCCAAGTTTTTTAATGTTTTTTCTTCCTTCTCTTTTTAGTTAATGTCTACAGGAGAAGGGGTTATGGTCACAGAACGGGCGGGGGGCGTTTGACCCCAAGGATACTCTCTCAGGTAAACTCCGGGTAAAAACTAGCCCATTGCTCCCGGGCACATTTTTTGTCCGCTATACGACACGGCAGGCCTTTACGGAGGAAAGAATCTTTTCCACTTACCCCATGGACAAATAAAAGAAAATAAAGAAGAGCAAGATCTATGTAGAAAAAGTGAGAAAAACCTAGATGTATTGTATATATTATATATATATATAGTATTTTATTTATATATATATAATATATATTTATATATATATATTTATATATATTTATATATATATATATATTTATATTGACAAATACATTCACAAATAATATGTTACAAAGTAACAACAACATAGGTAACTCAGAGCTACATCTCGTATCTTCGTCCAGCTCCCCCTGCGGTGGGCCCGTGCCCAGTATGCTGCAGGCATTTCCTCTGGATCGAACACTGAGTCTCTGAAAGGAGGAGCTGGTCGCCCTGTGGTCCGTGTGTTTCTATGATGAGCTTTTCTCCCAGCTCTTTGAGGAACCTTTAGTGACACTTGCCCCATGCTCCAAGGTCTCCGACCCTATTGGAATTGAAGTTATAGCGTGGGGGAAGGTCTTCATATTTTCGGATCTTCTGGGTCTCCCTGTTGGATGGCTGCTCACCCTTCCACTACAGAGTAGGGCAAGCATGTTGGTGTCTGCCATGTGCTGCACAGGTGTAGTCCCATGCAATCTGCTTTCCATCCTTCCAGGGTAGCTCATAGTGGCCTCCATCAAGGACGCTTTTGACTTCCATGCAGGACCTCTGTACTTGGGGTTCCCGTTGAGCTGGGCAAACGGGCTGTGGCGAGGCTTCTCTTTATTATGTCATTGACTCCTCATGTCTGGCATACCTTCCCTTCTGCTGTGTGGCAACACGAGACCATGGAGTCCGAATTGATCGCTGTCGCCCTGCCGAATATAACCTTTGTTCACGGTGAGGATGGAGGGCGGCTCTAGGCGAAGAGCAACACCAATCGAATGGCCTGTGGGTCGAGGACGGGTTGCCCAGGGGGAATTGGAACAGCTAACAGGAAATACTCTGAGTGTGGTGCCTTCACTGCCAGTGACGAGCTTTGTTCTTTCCTGAAGATTGAGAGAGCATTGTTGTTCGGCGATTTTTTTCCATGATCGGTTCTGTCCAGTGGGACTGTTTTGTGCGTGTTATATATATATATATATTATTATATTATATATATATATATTATATATTTATATATATAATATATATATATATATATATATATATATATATATAATATTATCAATTAATTGAGGTACACCAGCATCCTGAAGGGTGTTCCATTGCAACTGGAGTGTAAGAGAAGGAACCGCTCTTGGTAGCTAGTGGGTGAACCAATGACTTAGTAGCCCACAGTGATCTAGAGGTCAGGTATGGTAATGTGATCAGTGGGAAGTTGGGCAAGTTAAATTGGAAAGGCTGAACCTTCCTAACTAGCAGTACACTGGTACTGAAATAACATAATATAAGATTTTTAACCAAAATAAACAATAAAATGTAATATTCACAGTGGTATTTCAGCATCAGATAATATTATAAAGTTAACCATCTCCACTCTAGCTATCAAGGGAGCAGATCGTTCGATGTAATATTAGATAGAACCACTCTACAAATATGTTTTAACTGAATCTTTTTGTCCAAGATGCAACATGTCCTGCCACTTTGTGGTTGTCCCCACCTATCCATCTTCCTGGAGTCCCTTCTGTCTCCTCTTGTGAACACTTTTTGAATTTCATGTTTTAGTCCTACATACTTTGCGGACAGTTCTTGTAATCTTCCTCTTCCTTCATCAGCCTGATTTTCTGGTCCTTGACTGTTGTTTTCATACTGATGTGGCTGTTATTACAGCTTCGGGTCAGATTTGGCTGTTGCTGCTATGTCGTTTTGCTTTTGTTATTGGCCTCCCTTCTTTACCTTTGCAATACATGTCTTGCTATAAGACTTCTCTCCATGTTTCTATTGGGATCTTTGCTTCTGAACTTCTTCCACTCTCTAGCAAACTTTGGTTTTGCCTCTTTACACCTTTAGGGTAAACCCAGGGGCTCATCTAGCTTCTCAGTACTTCTGTTGCCCTGGGGTACAAACCTCTCCTCAGCTTCCTTTGCTTATGTTAGTGCATATATCCCATTATCTTGTTTATCTGATTCCTGCCAGCCTCTCTGCTCCCACTGATGAACCCCGTGCAGTAAAAATTATCATTCCTTTGTAGTCCCTTCTTGTAGTTCGGCTTCATTCGTCCGCCCTTCCTGTTCCATCTCCACTGTTAACCTCAACTTCTTATAAGCTAGAACCACATGGTTGCGGCTTCAAGGTGGGCTCTCATATGTGGATGTCTGAAATTCTGCACTACTCCAAGGTGAATACTAGGTCCAGTATTGTGGTTCATCCTATCATTCTCTATGTGGTTGTCCTTAACGTACTTTTGCATGAAGTATTCCAGTGCCACCCTCCTCATCTTGCCCTCCAAATTTCTGGGCCCCCATGTGGCTCATGTTCTCTTGGTCGTTTCCTTGTGGTTGATCAGTAGCTCTTTCCTGATCATATGACCTTTGGCCACTTCAGCTAGTAGTGTGTCAACCATCACTCAATTGTCTCATCATACTCTTGCATTGGCCTCTTACTGTTTTGTGGTGAGTTCATAAAATCACTGCATTTACACCCTTGGTGACCTCCTGACTGAAGTGTTCTATTATGTAGTCTTTTGCTTTCTACTCTATCTCCTCTCTCCATTTCAATCAAAATCCCATGGGGTTTTTTGATGAGATAGTGGCCAATCCTCCACTCCCTCTGTTATCTCTATTCTTTCTTGATATCGTTTTGGAAACATAGCATCTGTTATCATTCTTGTGGCTTGGTTTCTGTGAGAGTTATAATGTCCTGTGATGCCTCTTCGACTCTTTCGTGCCTTTCTTCCACTCATTTCATTATTCCATCAGCATTAGTGAACCATTACCTTCAGTACCCGTTTCTCTCATACACTGTGTTCTCGGGGGTCTGTGAAGTGGGGAGGGACCCTGGCAGTGTGCTGTGGGATTCTATGGTGTAGTGTGGGATGGGGCTGTTGTGTAGATTGTGGTTTGCGGGTTTGGTTGTGGGTTGTGGTTCTGGTGTTCTGCCCTGCTCTGGCGTGCCCTCTACTCTGCTGTTTTCTGTCCTTGTCTCCATTCCTAGCCCCTTTTGCATCTGTGTCTCTCCCTGTGTGTGTGTACTCCCTAGTTGTTACTCACTGGTTGAGGTTGCGGGGTTGAGTCCTAGCTCCTGGCCCCGTCTACTTCACTGGTCGCTACTAGGGTCACTATCCTTGAAACCGTGGAGTTTATCATACCTCTTTGTGTGTGCGTGTGTGTGTGTGTTGTACTCACCTATTTGTACTCACCTATTTGTGGTTGAGGGGTCGAGGTCTAGCTCCTGCTCCGCCTCTTCACGGTTGCTACTGACCCTCTCTTTCCCGCTCCATGAGCTTTATCAAACTCCGTCTTTAAAACTGTGTATGGTTCATGCACTCCACTACGTCATTTTATAGGTATTCCACTGCCCTTACAACTCTATGACTGAAGAAATACTTCCTACTATCTCTCTGACTCATTTGTGCCTCAATTCAACTTGTGGCCTATTGGTTTCTGTGTCTCCTCCCTGGAACTTCTGTTTCCTTGTCCACCTTGTCTATTCCACCAGTATTTTATATGTCGTTATCATGTCTCCCCTGACCCCTTCCTGTTCCTCCAGTGTCGTCAGGCCGATTTCCCTTAATCTTTTTCATAGGACATTCCCCATTAGCTCTGGAACTAACCTTGTTGCAAACCTTTCGTACTTTCTCTACGTTTCAATGTCGTGCTTTATCAAGTGACGGGTTCCTAAACAGGTGCTGCATACACCAGTATGGGCCTGACATACACGGTGTTCTGTTACAGTGTTTGAATGATTCCTTACTAAGGTGTCAGGGAATGCTGTTCTCAGGTTTGCCAGGTGCCTATATGCTGCAGCATTTATTGATTGATGTGTGGCTTCCGAGGCATGCTCGGTTTTATACTCACCCCAAGATCTTTTCATCTTGAGTGAGGTTTGCTGTCTTTGGCCACTTAGCATATACTCTGTCTGTGGTCTTCTGATTGCCCTTCCCCTATCTTCATGATTTGCATTTGGCAGGATTAATTCGAAGAACCCCATTTGCTGGACAGGGTTGTCCAGTCTGTCCAGGTCTCTTTGAAGTCACTGCCTGGTCGCATCAGATTTAATTTCTCTCATTAAACTTCACATCATCTGCTAACAGGGGGGACACTTTCTGAGTCTAACTTCCGTCATGTCGTTCCACTATACCAAAAATAGCACTGTCCTAGGACCGACCCCTGTGGGGGTACCCCGCTCGTCATAGGTGCCCACTGTGTTACTCATTACGTTACCATGATCACACCCCCTTTTTATCTTGTTGTTGTACCTCCCTGTCAGGTATTCTTGATCCATTGCAGTGCCCTTCATGGTTATATGCGCCTGGATGCTCTAGCTTCTGCACTAATCTCTTGTGAGCGAACTGTGTCAAAGGCCTTCTTGCAGTCCTAATGAAAGATGCAATCACCCAACCCTCTCTCTCCTTGTCTTACTTCTGTTATTTTAAATCAACTCCAGAAGGTTTGTGACACAGGATTTGCCTTCCGTGAATCCGTTGCTGGTTGTGCATTGTACTCCCTGTTCGTTCCAGGTGCTCACACTCTCCTCCTGATAAGCTTCTACCATAATTTTGCATACTATACACGTCAATGACACAGCGTCCATAGTTTAGTGCCTCTTTTTCTGTCTCCTTTTTTGAAAATGGGAACTACATTAGCCGTCTTCCATACTCAGTAGTATGCCCTGTTTCCAGGGATGTGTTGATGATGTGTGTAAGTGGTACGCTCAACATATCTGCTCCCTCTCTAAGGACCCAATGGAGAGATGTTGTCCGGTCCATTGCCTTTGAGGTTCAGATGTCCCTTAGCAGTTTCTTCACCTCCTCCTCTTTCTGTTGTATGTCGTCCAACCACTTGTTGGTTGTATTCCTTCGTTGGTTTGTCCCCTTCTGGTCTGACCCCCAGGTCGCTTCCTGTCTTACTGTAAATACTTTCCTTAAATCTCGTTTGTTGAGTCCTCAAATACCTCTTGATCGTTTCTTGTGAGTTCTCCCCTTTCTTTCTCAGCCTTATCACCTGGTCCATTGGACTGTTGTTCTTCCTCCTAATGTGGCTATACAGCTGTTTCGGGTCAGATTTGACTTTCGGATCTATGTCATTTTCGTACTGTCGCTGGGCCTCCTCCTTATATGTGCATACTCGTTTCTGGCTTTCTCTAATCTCCTTGTTTTCCTGGGTTCCTATGCTCTCCTGTTCTTTCCATTCCCTGTTGCACTTAGTTTTTGCCCTTCCCTACACCTTCGGGTAAACCAAGGACTGTTTTGGTCTTCCTACTTATTTCTGTTTCCTTGGGAACAAACTTTCCTCTGCCTCATTGACACTTTGTTGTCACATATTCCTCATTTCGTTTACTGATTTTCCTACCATTTCTCTGTCCCCATGATCCTCCTGCAGAAGTTTTCATACCTGTGTAGTCCCCCTTTTATAGTTTGGCCTGTTCCCTTTCTGTTGCTGTTCCTTCTCCACTTGTAACTATACTTATATAGTCAAAACTCAGAACCACGATCGCTTGCTCATGTGGGCCCTTAGTAAGTGATGTCCTCGATGTCTGAAACTGCTCAGGGTGAACACAAGATCCAGTCCTTGCTTGGCTTTTCATCCTCCCTCTCTCTCTGGTTGTTGTCCTGACATGTTGTTGCTTGAGGTTTATTCACATGTACCACCGCATCCTTCATATTGGTCTCCATGGTTCGGGACCCAATGGTGGCTCCTGGTTTTCCTGTCGATCTCCCTGTGGTTGATAATCGCATAATACTAGTATACTTTGCTCTGCTCGAGAGAGCTCTTCTTGCCCACCTAGCAGTGTGTCCCCCTATCACCATGTTGTTTCATTCGTACTCCTCTCTTGGCCTCAGGCAGATTCTGTGGTGGGTTATATACATCACTCCAATGACACTTTATGTCTCCGGAACTATATTGTAACCTAAATTGTAGTACATCTTTCTCCAATCGTGTCCATTGCCTTCCATTTCCTCAAATCCCCATTGTGTTTTTTGAGCTGTGCACCCTCCTCCCCCTCTACTCCTTCTATCTTTCCTCAGGGATCTGATATTCTGTTGGGAAGATTGTGTCTTGTGATTCTGTGTGGTGTGTGTGTGTATGTGGTGTGTGTGTGTGTGTGTGTGTGTTGTTGTGTGACATGCAATCTTGTTCTGTTTTAGCGAGAAAAAGTGTCTAAGTGCTCTTTAGGTGTTGCAACAAGGGATGTGTTGGACAAGGGTGTTGGTGAAATGTTCGGTGGACTTGTACAGCGTGTTGCAATGTGTATGTGAATGATATGTGGATATTATGAGCTGAGTGAAAATTGTGAGTTGTATGGGAGCTAGGGTGAGTTTATGCTCGTTAAGTCAAGAAAAGAATGTGGGTTTTTTGTGTAAATTTTAATGATAAATTTTTTAAAATTTGGGGGATTTTGAGTAATTTTAATGAAAACAAAAATCGAGTGTAGAATATTTTCTAGAAAACTCTAGGTGGTTTAGTGATAACAGTTGAATGTGGTGGTGGTGGTGGTGGTGGTGGTGGTGTGGTAGTTAGGTGGAAGGAAGGCACGGTCAGTTCCTGCTGTGACCTGTGATCTCATCTGATGTAACTCATGATAAGATCACAAGATTTGGTCCTCGACCGACAATGAGTAATGGTAAAAATAAGGTAATTGTGAGCAGAAGAAACTGGAGTTGTGAAGTGTGGGATGGAGTAGAAGAGTGGAGTTTAAGAATGATGTGTGTTATTATTGTATAAAATATTTGCTTTTCCGAAGCTATAGTGCCTAAAGGGGTTGAATGTGTTTGTGTTTGGTCAAAAAAACTGTATTTGGAAAATGCGAAGAGACACGACAGAGAAGCTCTATGATGCGCTGGGGCAGAGGGCGAGTCGAGACGGAGGGGCATTGGGTGTTCTCGTTGGGAATATAGGCTAGGGAATGTGCTAGTTAAACATGGATAACCAGGAAATGGTGGTTCTGATGGTCGGATTCGAAAGTGGTTAGTGGTCCCACTTCATAATAGGAAGAGTCGTATACTGTTCCTAATGAAGAGGGAGGAACGTAATTTGTGGGACACTATAACCAGGTGGAAAAAATTAGTAAATAATGAGGGACACCAAGCTTGAAATGGTGGACGACTTGGAGAATGATCAGGGGAAATACCCATTGATTAATCATCACTCATACAGTCTCCTCTAATATGTGTACAATTTATGAGTTGTAAGACGTTTGGGGGGTCTGAAAGGAAATCAGTGTGATAATAACACTAAACATACCCCGGCGGGATTGTGAACCCGCGGTCATAAGTCTCAAAACTCCAGCACCGATCGCGTTAGCCACTAAGTTAAGTGAGATGAGCGCCTCCCCGATGGGAGGTGACATATTGTTAAACTCGTGGTTCCTGTCCCGAGGATAGTTTATTTTTATGGAGTCACTGACTTCTAAAACCGGAACTAGACAGCTGGGTACCTCGTCCTGCACTGGAATAAGAACCATTATCGTGTAGCAGGACATCGAAATGAGATGATGGAATTACCTGTGAGTATTACCTGGTGGAGAGAGTTCGGGGGTCAACGCCCCCGCGGCCCGGTCTGTGACCAGGCCTCCTGGTGGTTCAGAGCCTGATTCAACCAGGCTGTTGATGTTGGCTGCAGCTCAAACCAACGTACGAGCCACAGCCCGGCTGGTCAGGAACCGACTTTAGGTGCTAGTCCAGTGCCAGATTGAAGTCTGCCAGGGTTCTGTGGGTGATCCCCTTAGTTTGCCTGGTGGAGGCAGTTGAACAGTCTCGGGCCCCTGACACTTATTGTATGGTCTCTTAACGTGTCTAGTGACACCCCTGCTCTTCTTTGGGGGGGATGTATGCATCGTCTGCCAAGTCTTTTTGTTTTTACTTTCGTTAGTGAGTGATTTTCGTTGTGAAGATTCGGATATAGTCCCTCTAAGGGAATTTTCCAGGGTGCTATATGATCATGTATATCTCCAGCCTCGCGTTTCCTGGGAATACAGGTTTAGAGGACCCTCAAGCGCTCCCAGTATTGAGGTTGTTTTATCTCGTTATGCGCGCCATGTAAGGTTCTCTGTACATTTTCTAGGTCAGCATTTCACCTGCTTGAAGAGGTGCTGTTAGTGTGCAGCCAATTATTTTCAGCCTAGTATAGAACAAGTGACCTGAAGAGTGTATCATGGGCTTGCCTCCCTTGTTTTTAAGGTTATATTATCCATCTGGTCATTTTTTCTAGCAGATGCGATTGATTACAATGTTATGGTCTTGAGGTGAGATCCTCCGGACATTGATCACTCCGAGGTTCTGTTGAGTTGGTGTTTCCGCTGAATGTTTCTAACGAATTTATGTCCATTCTGTATTATGGTGACCAGAAATGAGCTGCATAATCTAGGTGAGGCCTTACTAATGATGTATAAGATGCAGTATGACCTCTGCGACTTCTGTTGCATTACACTTCTTGATATAAATCCCAGTAATCTTTTTGCCTTATTACGTATGCTTAGGCATTGTGTCTTGGTTTAAGGTTGCTTGCTCACCATAACCCCCAAATCCTTTTAGCATTCTATATGCTAAGTTCAACTATTATAAGCTGGTAGTGCTACGGTTGTTATGGATATTCCGAGCTTGAGAACTTTACAGTTATCTACATTGCAAACTGCAGCTGCCACTTTTTTTTTTTTTTTCCCTGACACGAATTGTGTTTGTGTCTAAATCCTCTGTAGTTCATGGACATCAATCGTCTGAATCGATTTCCTACTATCTTCGTGTCATCAGCAAATTTGCTTATGTCACTAGTAATTCCCTCGTCAAGGTCGTTTATTTATATTACAGACAACAGTGGGCCTAAAACTGATCCCTGCGGAACGCCACTTCATACAGATCCACACTCAGATTTAATCTCATTTATGCACACTTTCTGCTTCCTATTAGTGAGCCATGACTCGATCCTTGACAGCATTTTTCCCAATGCCATGAGCAGCCACTTTCTTCAACAGTCTGTGATGTGGTACTCTATCTAAGTACTCTTACTAAGAACATAAGAACATAAGAACATAAGAAAGGAGGAACACTGCAGGAGGCCTGTTGGCCCATACTAGGCAGGTCCTTTACAATTCATCCCACTAACAAAACATTTGCCCAACCCAATTTCAATGCCACCCAAGATTCTAAGCTTGATGGTGAAGTCCACTCAAATCCAAACCACATTCCCACTCATGTACTTATCCAATCCTTACTTTTTGAATACTACCCAACAGTCCACAGCCTCTTATAACCACTAGGTAGACTGTTCCACTCATCTTCTACCCATATTTCCAAAACCTTCTAATTTAAATCCATTACTTGAGGGTTCTCTCTTGGAGAGGAAGGATCCATCCTCAAGGACCTTAGTAATTTCCCCTTTATTAATACTATCTTCACTTATACACGTCGTCAGGTCTCCCCTTCTTCTTCGTCATAACAAGTGAATGTTAACTTAAGAGTTTCAAAATCTTTCTTTCATCAAGGAAAGATTTTCTAAGGACTATTGTATTAATTTAGTATCCTACGCTGAATTGATTTCTAACGAATTTGTGTCCATTCTGTTAATATGGAGACCAGAACTGTGCTGCATAATCTAGGTGGGAAGGCCTTACTAATGATGTATAAGCGTGCAGTATGGCACTCTGGATAACTTCTGTTTGCTTTCACTTCTTGATATAAATCCAGTATAATCTATTTGGCCTTAATACGTACGCTTAGGCATTGCTGTCTTGGTATAAGGTTGCTGTCACCATAACCCCCATGTCCTTTTCGCATCGGTATGGCTAATGTTCTATTCATTTAACTTATATACTACTAGCGTTATGGGCACTCCCAAGCTTCAGAACCTTGCCAATTATTACCATTGAACTACATCGCCACTTTTCTGACCAAGAATATAGAGTTTTTTAAATCCTCCTGAAGTTCCATATACATCTACGTTTGAAAATCTATTATCCTACCTATCTTTTGTGTCTATCGGCGAATTTGCTCATATATCACTAGTAATTCCCTCATCAAGATATTGTATATATTAAACAAAACACGGCCCAAGACTGATCCCTGTGAGGAACGCAACTTGTTAAGATCCCCACTCGATTTAAAGCCACTGTCAATCCCCATTTATGGACCACTCTCTGCTTCCTGTCTCAGTGTGCCTCATGACTCGATCCACGAGAGCATCTTTTCCCAATGCATGAGATGGCAATTTCTTTAACAGTCTATGGTGCTGTACTCCGCATCAAAGCCTTTACAACTAAATCCTTAAGTAAATAATACCTAAACTTAGACTTTATCGTGGACAAACGCCTCAAAAGACTCTTTCTACTGAAAAAAAGTTAAAAAATTAGTTACGCAAGACGGCTCTTGTGATAATCCATGCTGAGAATCATTAATCAAGACTATGCTTATCACGCAGGATGGCTTATTATAATCTCAGCTATGTATTGACTTCTAGTAATTTGACTACAATCTGAGGTCAGGCTTATGGGCGGTAATTTGACGGTTAATCGATTGTCCCCTGTTTTAGAAAAAATGGGGAAATTACATTAGCCCATCATTCACATATCAGACAATAACCACCGTTTGAAGAGATAAATTAAAAATATATTAATAATGGTTCAAAGAGGTCCATTTTGCATCCTTAAGAACCTTGAAAAAACCTCAATCAGGACCAGGTGACTTATTTTGCTTCAGTCTGTCTATCTGCTTCACAACCATTTCACTAGTGACATGTGATGTTACATAATTTATCTTTTCTGATCCACTATAAAAATTTATTACTGGAATATTATTAGTGTCGTCCTGCTGTAAAAACTGAGAGAAAATAATTATTTAAAAATCGAGCACATTTCATTTCTCTTTGTCAGTAAAGGTCCCCATAGTATTTTTAAGGGAACCTATCTTATCTCTAACTTTTGTTCTCTAGACTGGAAAAAACTTTTTGGGGTTAGTTTTGAATCCTAGCAACTTTAATTTAATAGTCCCTTTTAGCTTTTCTTATCCCCTTTTTTTAATGTCCCTTCACTCTTAATGTCAATATACTGACTCTTAAGATGACCCTCACCTCTTTGATACGCCTATAATTCTTTTCTTATGCCCTAGTAGATATTTGAGCCTATTATTTCAACAATTTTGGTCATTTCTATTTTATCTAATTTCTTTATATGGGAATAAACGTTCTTTGAGCTGCACTGTATAGTGAGGAAAATGGTATCGGTGATTACCGGGTCAAGATGTGGAAAAAAGAAACTTTGTACAGTTCAGGACATTTATTTAAAGGAAACGTTTCGCCATGAGTCGGCTTCTTCAGTCCTTAATACTGAGAAATCTAAGAAAACACCCACATATATAAAGTGGCGGGAGTCAGTGAAGTGTTGCGGTGGGTTGAGGTGGTGTAGTAGTAGTAGTAGTAGTAGTTAATGGAAAACTAAGGAGGTGAGGTAGAGAGGGAACCTGCCTTGCATATGTCTTATGTTATAGTGACGTCTCCGACACTATAGAACGCAACACTGGAAACTACAAAAAATTTCAATAACTTTGGCATACATGATACTTAAGCAGCACCAACCCAAACACACAGGAGTCACATGGATTTCATTCGTCTTTAACCGTCCTCATCATTGGCAGAGGTTGTTTTGATAGGACTGCCCTCGCATGGGCCACAAGGAGGCTTCTTACAGTGTCCTCCATTCTTATGTACGTAGACATTCCTTAGGTCCGTGCGTTCAATCTCAACTCTCCGCCCTATATATATTATGTCTTTCTACCTTCTGTTTGTTAGAAGTGATCAAGGTCCCAGGACCGAAACGTTTTTAATAAATTTGTTATTAGTGTTTGCTTACGTGTCTTTCTAAATCCAACTATGTCGGTAATTATTACCAAGGTTATACACCCACTCTCTCTCTTCTCCTTTGTCTTATTCTGTCCACCCTATCATAGAACTCAAGTAGGTTTCGTGACTCAGGGATTTTTCCTGGGGGTCCCCTGGAAACAGTGTTGGTTGTTGTTGATAAACTCATTCCTTTCTTGATGTTCCATCACTCTCTCTCCTCCTGATAATCTTCTCCATGTCTGTGCATACTATCCATGTCAAGGGACAATGGTCTATTAGTTAATGCTTCATGTCGCGTCTCCTATTTAAAAAAAATTAGGACTACATTTGCTGTCTTCCATTTTACCTCAGGTTGTCGCCCTGTTTCGATATATGTTGTTGAAGTATTATTGTTAAGGGTATACATAACGCCTACTGCTCCCTCTCTCAGGACTCATGGTGAGATAGATGTTATCCGGCCCAATCGCCTTTGAGGTGTCTAGCTCACTCAGCAGCCTCTTAAATTCTTTTCTCGGATGTATGTATTGTGTCTGTGGCATACCCAGACTGTTTTTCAGTCTTTTAACCAGTCAAGGTTATAGAGATAGATGATTCACTTGGTTTGGGGAGAGATCTCGATACAAAACAAGGTTTTAAGGTAGTAAACTTGGTAGTAATTTGATTTTCCAACGTCTTTAAGATGACCAAAACTCCAGATCTTTCTTTCATAGAATTAAAAGTAATCCATTTCACTATAATTTATTTCTCTTATGAAAGCGAGCTAAGGTCAGAGTATGATTACCGAAATTAGCTTAGAAGCTCCCAACCTCCATATTACCTCTACGATGGAGGCCCAACAGCTAGCTGTGTGCTGGGCTGTGATTTCTTTGTTGGGTTGGGTGGCCTGGGGTTTAAAGCCATCTGTGGTTTCTTGCTTACTATGAGGCAGGCCATTAGAACATGGGTTCGAATCCTTGGCTTGTCGCATTGTGTAGTTACTGAATATATTTATATATTTTTTTTTTATCACACTGGCCGATTCCCACAAGGCAGGGTGGCGAAAAAGAAAAACTTTCACAATCATTCACTCCATCACTGTTTGCCAGAAGGAGGTGCTTTACACCTACTGTTTTTAAATGCAGACATTAACACCCCTCTTTCAGAGTGCAGGCACTGTACTTCCCATCCTCCAGGATCAAGTCCGCCGGCCGGTTTCCCTGGAGTCCATTCATAAATGTTTACTGTGCCAACTTCCAACAGACTGTCAAGTATTAAAAACCATTTGTCTCCATTCCCTCTATCAAAAACACGCTCACGCTTAGATGATCGCGGAAGTCCAAGCCTCTCGAACAACCAAAAACTCTAAAAAACTTCCTTTTAACCCCTCCTCCAAACAGTTTCCCTAGGCCGACCCATTACCCGCTTTCCTTCACACAGACCTGATACACTATTGAACGTCACTCTGTTCGCTCCATTTATCCTAATGTCCGAACCATCGCCTATACTAACCCTTCCTCAGCCCTCTGGGACGCAACAGTTTTGGTTAATACCGCACCTCCTCCTAAACTTCCAAACTACGAATTCTCTGCATTATATTCACACCAACATTGCCCTCAGACATGACATCTCCACGACCTCCTGCCTTCTCCTCGCTGCAATCTTTCCATCACCACATGTTCAAACCCATTATAATAGAGCGTTGGTAGGAACTATTCTCTTCATACATTCACTACTCCGTGCCTCCAAGGACAAAGTTCTTCTGTCTCCCACAGACTTCTAAAGATGCTCTGCTCTCCCTTTTCCCTCATCAATTCTGTGACTCACCTCATCTTCATAGACCATCCGCTGGACACGTCCACTCTCAAATATCTGTATTACATTCACCCTCTACCTCCATACTCTCTCCCTCCATCTGATATCATTCTTCATCACATTTTATTTTTGTTATCTCATAACCTTACTCTTTCCTGTATTCACTTGTAATTTTCTCTCTTGACACACCCTACAAAATTCATTCACCAATCTCTGCAACTTCTCTTCAGAATCTCCCAAGAAACACAGTGTCACAGCATAGAGCAACTGTGGACTAACTCCCAATTTATGTGTGTTCCTTTTTCTTTTAACTCAACGCTCTTGTCAAGACCCTCGCTGTTTTTACTTCTCTTACAACCCATCTATAAATATATTAAACAACCACGGTGAATCACACATCCTTTGTGTAAGGCCTAAATTTACTGGGAATTAAATTTCCCTCTTTCCTACTTTATCTATACTCTGAGCCTCACTATCCTCGTAAAAACTTTCACTGCTTTCAGTATCCTACCTCTAAACCATACACCTGCAACATTTGCCACATAGCCCCCTATCCACCTTGTCATGCGCCTTTTTCCAAAATTTCCATAAATGCCACAAAGAACTCTCTAGGCCTATCTAATTCACTGCGTCTCATTATATTGTTTCACTGTAAACACCTTGTCCACACCACCCCTACCTTTCCTAAAGCCTACCTTGTTTCATCTGCCTATCCTTTTCTCCGTTCTTACTCTTTATTCTTTCAATAATAACTCTTCATACACTTTTCCGGTATACTCACAACAGACTTATCCTCCTATAATTTTTTGCACTTTCTTTGTCCCCTTGCATGCTCTCGCCTATCCCTAGGTTACCTTACCCTCTTCCATACTTTATTAAATAATTGCACCAACCACTCCAAAAATCTATTATCCCCACTGCTTTTAACATTTCTTGTCTTTAACCATCAATCCACCAGCTGCCTTTACCCCCCCTTTCATTTTACCTACTGCCTCACGAACTTCCCCCACACTCACAACTGGCTCTTCCTCACTCCTACAAGATGTTATCCTCCTTGCCATTTTACACAAATCACAGCTTCCCTATCTTCATAACATTAACAATTCCTCAATATATTCCCCTCCATCTTCCCCCCAATTACCTCTAACTCTCCATTTATTAACTCTCTTCTCCTATTTTAACTGACAATATCCATTTGTTCTATAGGCTTCCTTAACTTGTTAATCTCCACTCTAAACTTTTTCTTATTTCAAAACAAAATTTATTGATAGCATCTCAACCACTTTCTAATTGCACTTCTTTTTACATGCTTCACCACTCTCTTAAACCTCTCTTTTTTCTACCATTTACTCTTCCCTCTTGATCACTTCTACTTAGATAAAAACTTTTGTCATTTGCTAAAAAAAATCTTTTTTTTTTTTTTTCTCCCTTACTATCTCTTTACATCACATCATTCCACAATCGCTCCTCTTCCCTCCCGCCTGCACACCACTTTACTGTAACTATCAAACTTCTGCTGAACACTCTAACACTACATTTTTATACATAACATATTCCTTCTTCGACCCCCTTTGCTATGCTCTCATTTGCTCATCTATCCTCCTATTAGCTGTTTATATCTTTCCCTTAACTGCCTCCGCTTTAAGGTTATAAAACCTTCATCTCTCTCTTCCCTGTTGCATTCTATTCTCCGTGTATCCCATCTACCTTTTTACTCTCTGTGTGCTACAACTAGAATGTGATCTGATATATCTGTGGCCCTCTATAAAATGTACTATCCTGAAGTCTACCAACGGTCTTTTTTTACCAAATACATATACAATCAAACTACTGTCATTTCGCACATCTTAATTTCTTGTATACTTATTTATCCTCTTTTTCTTAAAATATGTATTACCTATAGCTAAAACCCCCTTTCCATACAAAGTTTCAATCAAAGGCTCCCATTATCATTTCCACCTGGCAACCCAAACTTACCTACACACCTCTTTAAACAGGTTTCTCCTACTTTAGCATTCAGGTCCCCTTTTTTTTTAACCCCCCCACACCCCAATTACTCTCTCACTTGGTTCAAAGGCTCCTATACATTCACTAAACATCATCACAAATCTCTCTCTCTCCTCTGCATTCCTCTCTTCTCCATGCGCATCACGCTTATTATGACCCACTTCTCGATCCAAACCCTTTGCTTTAATCCACATACATTCTTGCATTTACACATTCATATTCTATTTTCTCCTTCATTAACTGATTCATTCTACATTACTGCTAACCCTTCCTTTGCTCTAACTCTTCAGATACCTCAGAATTTAATAACATTTATTTTCCCAACACCGAAACCTCCCTACCCCCTCCAGCTTTGTTTCGCTTCGGGCCAGTACATCCAACTTCTTTTTCATTCATACATCAGCAATCATCTGTTTCTTGTCATCGCACTACATCAACGCACATTCAAGCATCCAAGTTTTTTAATGTTTTTTCTTCCTTCTCTTTTTAGTTAATGTCTACAGGAGAAGGGGTTATGGTCACAGAACGGGCGGGGGGCGTTTGACCCCAAGGATACTCTCTCAGGTAAACTCCGGGTAAAAACTAGCCCATTGCTCCCGGGCACATTTTTTGTCCGCTATACGACACGGCAGGCCTTTACGGAGGAAAGAATCTTTTCCACTTACCCCATGGACAAATAAAAGAAAATAAAGAAGAGCAAGATCTATGTAGAAAAAGTGAGAAAAACCTAGATGTATTGTATATATTATATATATATATAGTATTTTATTTATATATATATAATATATATTTATATATATATATTTATATATATTTATATATATATATATATTTATATTGACAAATACATTCACAAATAATATGTTACAAAGTAACAACAACATAGGTAACTCAGAGCTACATCTCGTATCTTCGTCCAGCTCCCCCTGCGGTGGGCCCGTGCCCAGTATGCTGCAGGCATTTCCTCTGGATCGAACACTGAGTCTCTGAAAGGAGGAGCTGGTCGCCCTGTGGTCCGTGTGTTTCTATGATGAGCTTTTCTCCCAGCTCTTTGAGGAACCTTTAGTGACACTTGCCCCATGCTCCAAGGTCTCCGACCCTATTGGAATTGAAGTTATAGCGTGGGGGAAGGTCTTCATATTTTCGGATCTTCTGGGTCTCCCTGTTGGATGGCTGCTCACCCTTCCACTACAGAGTAGGGCAAGCATGTTGGTGTCTGCCATGTGCTGCACAGGTGTAGTCCCATGCAATCTGCTTTCCATCCTTCCAGGGTAGCTCATAGTGGCCTCCATCAAGGACGCTTTTGACTTCCATGCAGGACCTCTGTACTTGGGGTTCCCGTTGAGCTGGGCAAACGGGCTGTGGCGAGGCTTCTCTTTATTATGTCATTGACTCCTCATGTCTGGCATACCTTCCCTTCTGCTGTGTGGCAACACGAGACCATGGAGTCCGAATTGATCGCTGTCGCCCTGCCGAATATAACCTTTGTTCACGGTGAGGATGGAGGGCGGCTCTAGGCGAAGAGCAACACCAATCGAATGGCCTGTGGGTCGAGGACGGGTTGCCCAGGGGGAATTGGAACAGCTAACAGGAAATACTCTGAGTGTGGTGCCTTCACTGCCAGTGACGAGCTTTGTTCTTTCCTGAAGATTGAGAGAGCATTGTTGTTCGGCGATTTTTTTCCATGATCGGTTCTGTCCAGTGGGACTGTTTTGTGCGTGTTATATATATATATATATTATTATATTATATATATATATATTATATATTTATATATATAATATATATATATATATATATATATATATATATATAATATTATCAATTAATTGAGGTACACCAGCATCCTGAAGGGTGTTCCATTGCAACTGGAGTGTAAGAGAAGGAACCGCTCTTGGTAGCTAGTGGGTGAACCAATGACTTAGTAGCCCACAGTGATCTAGAGGTCAGGTATGGTAATGTGATCAGTGGGAAGTTGGGCAAGTTAAATTGGAAAGGCTGAACCTTCCTAACTAGCAGTACACTGGTACTGAAATAACATAATATAAGATTTTTAACCAAAATAAACAATAAAATGTAATATTCACAGTGGTATTTCAGCATCAGATAATATTATAAAGTTAACCATCTCCACTCTAGCTATCAAGGGAGCAGATCGTTCGATGTAATATTAGATAGAACCACTCTACAAATATGTTTTAACTGAATCTTTTTGTCCAAGATGCAACATGTCCTGCCACTTTGTGGTTGTCCCCACCTATCCATCTTCCTGGAGTCCCTTCTGTCTCCTCTTGTGAACACTTTTTGAATTTCATGTTTTAGTCCTACATACTTTGCGGACAGTTCTTGTAATCTTCCTCTTCCTTCATCAGCCTGATTTTCTGGTCCTTGACTGTTGTTTTCATACTGATGTGGCTGTTATTACAGCTTCGGGTCAGATTTGGCTGTTGCTGCTATGTCGTTTTGCTTTTGTTATTGGCCTCCCTTCTTTACCTTTGCAATACATGTCTTGCTATAAGACTTCTCTCCATGTTTCTATTGGGATCTTTGCTTCTGAACTTCTTCCACTCTCTAGCAAACTTTGGTTTTGCCTCTTTACACCTTTAGGGTAAACCCAGGGGCTCATCTAGCTTCTCAGTACTTCTGTTGCCCTGGGGTACAAACCTCTCCTCAGCTTCCTTTGCTTATGTTAGTGCATATATCCCATTATCTTGTTTATCTGATTCCTGCCAGCCTCTCTGCTCCCACTGATGAACCCCGTGCAGTAAAAATTATCATTCCTTTGTAGTCCCTTCTTGTAGTTCGGCTTCATTCGTCCGCCCTTCCTGTTCCATCTCCACTGTTAACCTCAACTTCTTATAAGCTAGAACCACATGGTTGCGGCTTCAAGGTGGGCTCTCATATGTGGATGTCTGAAATTCTGCACTACTCCAAGGTGAATACTAGGTCCAGTATTGTGGTTCATCCTATCATTCTCTATGTGGTTGTCCTTAACGTACTTTTGCATGAAGTATTCCAGTGCCACCCTCCTCATCTTGCCCTCCAAATTTCTGGGCCCCCATGTGGCTCATGTTCTCTTGGTCGTTTCCTTGTGGTTGATCAGTAGCTCTTTCCTGATCATATGACCTTTGGCCACTTCAGCTAGTAGTGTGTCAACCATCACTCAATTGTCTCATCATACTCTTGCATTGGCCTCTTACTGTTTTGTGGTGAGTTCATAAAATCACTGCATTTACACCCTTGGTGACCTCCTGACTGAAGTGTTCTATTATGTAGTCTTTTGCTTTCTACTCTATCTCCTCTCTCCATTTCAATCAAAATCCCATGGGGTTTTTTGATGAGATAGTGGCCAATCCTCCACTCCCTCTGTTATCTCTATTCTTTCTTGATATCGTTTTGGAAACATAGCATCTGTTATCATTCTTGTGGCTTGGTTTCTGTGAGAGTTATAATGTCCTGTGATGCCTCTTCGACTCTTTCGTGCCTTTCTTCCACTCATTTCATTATTCCATCAGCATTAGTGAACCATTACCTTCAGTACCCGTTTCTCTCATACACTGTGTTCTCGGGGGTCTGTGAAGTGGGGAGGGACCCTGGCAGTGTGCTGTGGGATTCTATGGTGTAGTGTGGGATGGGGCTGTTGTGTAGATTGTGGTTTGCGGGTTTGGTTGTGGGTTGTGGTTCTGGTGTTCTGCCCTGCTCTGGCGTGCCCTCTACTCTGCTGTTTTCTGTCCTTGTCTCCATTCCTAGCCCCTTTTGCATCTGTGTCTCTCCCTGTGTGTGTGTACTCCCTAGTTGTTACTCACTGGTTGAGGTTGCGGGGTTGAGTCCTAGCTCCTGGCCCCGTCTACTTCACTGGTCGCTACTAGGGTCACTATCCTTGAAACCGTGGAGTTTATCATACCTCTTTGTGTGTGCGTGTGTGTGTGTGTTGTACTCACCTATTTGTACTCACCTATTTGTGGTTGAGGGGTCGAGGTCTAGCTCCTGCTCCGCCTCTTCACGGTTGCTACTGACCCTCTCTTTCCCGCTCCATGAGCTTTATCAAACTCCGTCTTTAAAACTGTGTATGGTTCATGCACTCCACTACGTCATTTTATAGGTATTCCACTGCCCTTACAACTCTATGACTGAAGAAATACTTCCTACTATCTCTCTGACTCATTTGTGCCTCAATTCAACTTGTGGCCTATTGGTTTCTGTGTCTCCTCCCTGGAACTTCTGTTTCCTTGTCCACCTTGTCTATTCCACCAGTATTTTATATGTCGTTATCATGTCTCCCCTGACCCCTTCCTGTTCCTCCAGTGTCGTCAGGCCGATTTCCCTTAATCTTTTTCATAGGACATTCCCCATTAGCTCTGGAACTAACCTTGTTGCAAACCTTTCGTACTTTCTCTACGTTTCAATGTCGTGCTTTATCAAGTGACGGGTTCCTAAACAGGTGCTGCATACACCAGTATGGGCCTGACATACACGGTGTTCTGTTACAGTGTTTGAATGATTCCTTACTAAGGTGTCAGGGAATGCTGTTCTCAGGTTTGCCAGGTGCCTATATGCTGCAGCATTTATTGATTGATGTGTGGCTTCCGAGGCATGCTCGGTTTTATACTCACCCCAAGATCTTTTCATCTTGAGTGAGGTTTGCTGTCTTTGGCCACTTAGCATATACTCTGTCTGTGGTCTTCTGATTGCCCTTCCCCTATCTTCATGATTTGCATTTGGCAGGATTAATTCGAAGAACCCCATTTGCTGGACAGGGTTGTCCAGTCTGTCCAGGTCTCTTTGAAGTCACTGCCTGGTCGCATCAGATTTAATTTCTCTCATTAAACTTCACATCATCTGCTAACAGGGGGGACACTTTCTGAGTCTAACTTCCGTCATGTCGTTCCACTATACCAAAAATAGCACTGTCCTAGGACCGACCCCTGTGGGGGTACCCCGCTCGTCATAGGTGCCCACTGTGTTACTCATTACGTTACCATGATCACACCCCCTTTTTATCTTGTTGTTGTACCTCCCTGTCAGGTATTCTTGATCCATTGCAGTGCCCTTCATGGTTATATGCGCCTGGATGCTCTAGCTTCTGCACTAATCTCTTGTGAGCGAACTGTGTCAAAGGCCTTCTTGCAGTCCTAATGAAAGATGCAATCACCCAACCCTCTCTCTCCTTGTCTTACTTCTGTTATTTTAAATCAACTCCAGAAGGTTTGTGACACAGGATTTGCCTTCCGTGAATCCGTTGCTGGTTGTGCATTGTACTCCCTGTTCGTTCCAGGTGCTCACACTCTCCTCCTGATAAGCTTCTACCATAATTTTGCATACTATACACGTCAATGACACAGCGTCCATAGTTTAGTGCCTCTTTTTCTGTCTCCTTTTTTGAAAATGGGAACTACATTAGCCGTCTTCCATACTCAGTAGTATGCCCTGTTTCCAGGGATGTGTTGATGATGTGTGTAAGTGGTACGCTCAACATATCTGCTCCCTCTCTAAGGACCCAATGGAGAGATGTTGTCCGGTCCATTGCCTTTGAGGTTCAGATGTCCCTTAGCAGTTTCTTCACCTCCTCCTCTTTCTGTTGTATGTCGTCCAACCACTTGTTGGTTGTATTCCTTCGTTGGTTTGTCCCCTTCTGGTCTGACCCCCAGGTCGCTTCCTGTCTTACTGTAAATACTTTCCTTAAATCTCGTTTGTTGAGTCCTCAAATACCTCTTGATCGTTTCTTGTGAGTTCTCCCCTTTCTTTCTCAGCCTTATCACCTGGTCCATTGGACTGTTGTTCTTCCTCCTAATGTGGCTATACAGCTGTTTCGGGTCAGATTTGACTTTCGGATCTATGTCATTTTCGTACTGTCGCTGGGCCTCCTCCTTATATGTGCATACTCGTTTCTGGCTTTCTCTAATCTCCTTGTTTTCCTGGGTTCCTATGCTCTCCTGTTCTTTCCATTCCCTGTTGCACTTAGTTTTTGCCCTTCCCTACACCTTCGGGTAAACCAAGGACTGTTTTGGTCTTCCTACTTATTTCTGTTTCCTTGGGAACAAACTTTCCTCTGCCTCATTGACACTTTGTTGTCACATATTCCTCATTTCGTTTACTGATTTTCCTACCATTTCTCTGTCCCCATGATCCTCCTGCAGAAGTTTTCATACCTGTGTAGTCCCCCTTTTATAGTTTGGCCTGTTCCCTTTCTGTTGCTGTTCCTTCTCCACTTGTAACTATACTTATATAGTCAAAACTCAGAACCACGATCGCTTGCTCATGTGGGCCCTTAGTAAGTGATGTCCTCGATGTCTGAAACTGCTCAGGGTGAACACAAGATCCAGTCCTTGCTTGGCTTTTCATCCTCCCTCTCTCTCTGGTTGTTGTCCTGACATGTTGTTGCTTGAGGTTTATTCACATGTACCACCGCATCCTTCATATTGGTCTCCATGGTTCGGGACCCAATGGTGGCTCCTGGTTTTCCTGTCGATCTCCCTGTGGTTGATAATCGCATAATACTAGTATACTTTGCTCTGCTCGAGAGAGCTCTTCTTGCCCACCTAGCAGTGTGTCCCCCTATCACCATGTTGTTTCATTCGTACTCCTCTCTTGGCCTCAGGCAGATTCTGTGGTGGGTTATATACATCACTCCAATGACACTTTATGTCTCCGGAACTATATTGTAACCTAAATTGTAGTACATCTTTCTCCAATCGTGTCCATTGCCTTCCATTTCCTCAAATCCCCATTGTGTTTTTTGAGCTGTGCACCCTCCTCCCCCTCTACTCCTTCTATCTTTCCTCAGGGATCTGATATTCTGTTGGGAAGATTGTGTCTTGTGATTCTGTGTGGTGTGTGTGTGTATGTGGTGTGTGTGTGTGTGTGTGTGTGTTGTTGTGTGACATGCAATCTTGTTCTGTTTTAGCGAGAAAAAGTGTCTAAGTGCTCTTTAGGTGTTGCAACAAGGGATGTGTTGGACAAGGGTGTTGGTGAAATGTTCGGTGGACTTGTACAGCGTGTTGCAATGTGTATGTGAATGATATGTGGATATTATGAGCTGAGTGAAAATTGTGAGTTGTATGGGAGCTAGGGTGAGTTTATGCTCGTTAAGTCAAGAAAAGAATGTGGGTTTTTTGTGTAAATTTTAATGATAAATTTTTTAAAATTTGGGGGATTTTGAGTAATTTTAATGAAAACAAAAATCGAGTGTAGAATATTTTCTAGAAAACTCTAGGTGGTTTAGTGATAACAGTTGAATGTGGTGGTGGTGGTGGTGGTGGTGGTGGTGTGGTAGTTAGGTGGAAGGAAGGCACGGTCAGTTCCTGCTGTGACCTGTGATCTCATCTGATGTAACTCATGATAAGATCACAAGATTTGGTCCTCGACCGACAATGAGTAATGGTAAAAATAAGGTAATTGTGAGCAGAAGAAACTGGAGTTGTGAAGTGTGGGATGGAGTAGAAGAGTGGAGTTTAAGAATGATGTGTGTTATTATTGTATAAAATATTTGCTTTTCCGAAGCTATAGTGCCTAAAGGGGTTGAATGTGTTTGTGTTTGGTCAAAAAAACTGTATTTGGAAAATGCGAAGAGACACGACAGAGAAGCTCTATGATGCGCTGGGGCAGAGGGCGAGTCGAGACGGAGGGGCATTGGGTGTTCTCGTTGGGAATATAGGCTAGGGAATGTGCTAGTTAAACATGGATAACCAGGAAATGGTGGTTCTGATGGTCGGATTCGAAAGTGGTTAGTGGTCCCACTTCATAATAGGAAGAGTCGTATACTGTTCCTAATGAAGAGGGAGGAACGTAATTTGTGGGACACTATAACCAGGTGGAAAAAATTAGTAAATAATGAGGGACACCAAGCTTGAAATGGTGGACGACTTGGAGAATGATCAGGGGAAATACCCATTGATTAATCATCACTCATACAGTCTCCTCTAATATGTGTACAATTTATGAGTTGTAAGACGTTTGGGGGGTCTGAAAGGAAATCAGTGTGATAATAACACTAAACATACCCCGGCGGGATTGTGAACCCGCGGTCATAAGTCTCAAAACTCCAGCACCGATCGCGTTAGCCACTAAGTTAAGTGAGATGAGCGCCTCCCCGATGGGAGGTGACATATTGTTAAACTCGTGGTTCCTGTCCCGAGGATAGTTTATTTTTATGGAGTCACTGACTTCTAAAACCGGAACTAGACAGCTGGGTACCTCGTCCTGCACTGGAATAAGAACCATTATCGTGTAGCAGGACATCGAAATGAGATGATGGAATTACCTGTGAGTATTACCTGGTGGAGAGAGTTCGGGGGTCAACGCCCCCGCGGCCCGGTCTGTGACCAGGCCTCCTGGTGGTTCAGAGCCTGATTCAACCAGGCTGTTGATGTTGGCTGCAGCTCAAACCAACGTACGAGCCACAGCCCGGCTGGTCAGGAACCGACTTTAGGTGCTAGTCCAGTGCCAGATTGAAGTCTGCCAGGGTTCTGTGGGTGATCCCCCTTATGTGTGCTGGGAGGCAGTTGAACAGTCTCGGGCCCCTGACACTTATTGTATGGTCTCTTAACGTGCTAGTGACACCCCTGCTTTTCATTGGGGGGATGGTGCATCGTCTGCCAAGTCTTTTGCTTTCGTAGTGAGTGATTTTCGTGTGCAAGTTCGGTACTAGTCACTCTAGGATTTTCCAGGTGTATATAATCATGTATCTCTCCCTCCTGCGTTCCAGGGAATACAGGTTTAGGAACCTCAAGCGCTCCCAGTAATTGAGGTGTTTTATCTCCGTTATGCGCGCCGTGAAAGTTCTCTGTACATTTTCTAGGTCGGCAATTTCACCTGCCTTGAAAGGTGCTGTTAGTGTGCAGCAATATTCCAGCCTAGATAGAACAAGTGACCTGAAGAGTGTCATCATGGGCTTGGCCTCCCTAGTTTTGAAGGTTCTCATTATCAATCCTGTCATTTTTCTAGCAGATGCGATTGATACAATGTTATGGTCCTTGAAGGTGAGATCCTCCGACATGATCACTCCCAGGTCTTTGACGTTGGTGTTTCGCTCTAATTTGTGGCCAGAATTTGTTTTGTACTCTGATGAAGATTTAATTTCCTCATGTTTACCATATCTGAGTAATTGAAATTTCTCATCGTTGAACTTCATATTGTTTTCTGCAGCCCACTGAAAGATTTGGTTGATGTCCGCCTGGAGCCTTGCAGTGTCTGCAATGGAAGACACTGTAATGCAGATTCGGGTGTCATCTGCAAAGGAAGACACGGTGCTGTGGCTGACATCCTTGTCTATGTCGAACATGAGGATGAGGAACAAGATGGGAGCGAGTACTGTGCCTTGTGGAACAGAGCTTTTCACCGTAGCTGCCTCGGACTTCACTCTGTTGACGACTACTCTCTGTGTTCTGTTAGTGAGGAAATTATAGATCCATCGACCGACTTTTCCTGTTATTCCTTTAGCACGCATTTTGTGCGCTATTACGCCATGGTCACACTTGTCGAAGGCTTTTGCAAAGTCTGTATATATTACATCTGCATTCTTTTTGTCTTCTAGTGCATTTAGGACCTTGTCGTAGTGATCCAATAGTTGAGACAGACAGGAGCGACCTGTTCTAAACCCATGTTGCCCTGGGTTGTGTAACTGATGGGTTTCTAGATGGGTGGTGATCTTGCTTCTTAGGAACCTTTCAAAGATTTTTATGATATGGGATGTTAGTGCTATTGGTCTGTAGTTCTTTGCTGTTGCTTTACTGCCCCCTTTGTGGAGTGGGGCTATGTCTGTTGATTTTAGTAACTGTGGGACGACCCCCGTGTCCATGCTCCCTCTCCACAGGATGGAAAAGGCTCGTGATAGGGGCTTCTTGCAGTTCTTTATGAACACAGAGTTCCATGAGTCTTGCCCTGGGGCAGAGTGCATGGGCATGTCATTTATCGCCTGTTCGAAGTCATTTGGCGTCAGGATAACATCGGATAGGCTTGTGTTAATCAAATTTTGTGGCTCTCTCATAAAAAATTCATTTTGATCTTCGACTCTCAGTCTGGTTAGCGGCTTGCTAAAAACTGAGTCATATTGGGACTTGAGTAGCTCACTCATTTCCTTGCTGTCATCTGTGTATAACCCATCTTGTTTAAGTAGGGGCCCAATACTGGACGTTATTCTCGATTTTGATTTGGCATAGGAGAAGAAATACTTTGGGTTTCTTTCGATTTCATTTATGGCTTTTAGTTCTTCCCGCGATTCCTGACTCCTAAAGGATTCTTTTAGCTTAAGTTCGATGCTTGCTATTTCTCTGACCAGTGTCTCCGTACGCATTTCAGATATATTGACCTCTTTTAGCCGCTCTGTTATTCTTTTCCGTCGCCTGTAAAGGGAGCGCCTGTCTCTTTCTATTTTACATCTACTCCTCCTTTTTCTTAGAGGAATAAGCCTTGTGCATACATCGAGTGCCACCGAGTTAATCTGTTCTAGGCATAAGTTGGGGTCTGTGTTGCTTAGTATATCTTCCCAGCTTATATCGGTTAGGACTCGGTTTACTTGGTCCCAATTTATGTTTTGTTAATGGGCATGTATGACACTGATATAATTCCTGTGAATATAAATTTTCATAATTCATGTAATATTATGTATACATAAGTAATATGTGAGTCCGTGACTATATCATGTGTAAACGTCTCATGGATGACGACATTCATAATTATATAAATGATTTTTAGTTAGTCATAATACTAAGTTCAATCTTATGATCTTTTTTCTAAATATTATTTGTCATGTTGGCATAATCTATGATTCTTATACTAAAGAGGAATTTTTTCATTGTCAACAAGATACTATGTTCAAGATTTAAATCATGTTGGTTATTCGTTTCTGTGTTCAGTGAACAATGGTATGATCTGGGGTGACGGGGGGGGGGTTGTGGGGGTTGTGGGGGGTTGTGGGGGGTTGTGGGGGGTTATGGGGTTGTGGGTGTACTGCTCAAACATATTTTATTACATGTACTTAATTAATGTGTATATTGCTGATAGGAAGGGGTAATTGAGAATTGTTTTTAATTAGTATTGCTTGCACAGTTTTCCTTAGTTTTTGTATAAAGACATTTTACATGCATCAGGTGTGTGCAGTGTACTAAGTCACATATTATTGTAACTTGAAATGATTTCATTGATGTTGGGTATAATATTGTGTAATCTTGTTTTTTCACACACGTGTTGGGGGTTGTACTGAGTCATGTGAAGAGGAAATTTTCTAAAGGCAATGTAACACGAGCAGTGTTTTGCTTATGAAGACTTAATTGTTTTTGTATTATCTGACTGTGTATGTTTTTATTTATTTATTGTAACATGTATTTTAAATAAAATATAAAAAAAAATGACCATATACTCTGTAACCACTCTGAGAACATTAGTCAGTCAGGCGTCATTACCACAGGTCTTAGTAATCATTTCATCATTTACTGCACCAGGAAATCACTAGGGATAGGATAGGCCTACACAGGACAATAAAAATGAGGTCAACTAGAAACTACATTAAAGAAACACTGGTAAATAGGCTACACAATTGTGACTGGACAGAGATAACAAGTTGCAAGGACGTAAATGATGCCTGGGAAAAATTCAAAACAATGTTCACTACCATCCTTGATAATATTGCACCAGTTAAAGAGGTTAGGATTAAACGAAGAACTGAACCCTGGATGATTACTAAGATATTAGATAATATGAAATTCAGAGACCAGCTGCTAAAAAGATTTAAAGGAAACAGGCAGGATATTGTAGCGCTAAATGAATTCCAAAGGTGAGGAACGGAGAACAGAGGCTAATAAAAGGAACAAAGGCAAGGCACTATTGCTCAATAATCGAAGAGTACAAGAATAACCCCAGAACGCTCTGGTAACAACTAAAACAGTTGGGGTATAGCCATAAACCAGTAAATAGATCTAACATGGTACTAAATGTCGATAACGAGGTATGCCACGAAACAACTAAAGTGGCAATATTTTTTAATTCCTACTACACAACTGTCGTATCAACACTAGTAAGTAAACTACCAGCTGCATCAAATACCCTTAACACAGATTCTAATGAGTTTATTACATAATATACCAATAAAGAGGTAACCCCAAACAGTTTTCAACAGGTAAAATAAATGTATCTCAAAACTTCGTGCAAAAAGAATTAAGTTAAAACCCAACTAAGAGCACCGGCCCAGATAACATCCCGTCTAAGTTCCTAAAAGACGGTGCCTCTGAAATGCAAATCCCCATTGCTCACATAATAAATTTGTCCATCTCCTCCAATATCGTGCCGGAGGGGTTCAAGGAGACCAGAGTTACTCTTATCTACACGAAAAATAGTAGGTCTGATGTCAACAATTATAGGCCTGTTAGTATACTCAGTGTAATATCCAAAATTCTAGAGAGGGCTGTGAACTGTCAAGCAGTTAAGTACCTTAATGACAACAACATTCTCCACAGTTACCAATCAGGCTTTAGGAGATCTTACTCAACCAACACCTCCCTAATTAATCTGACAGATTACATGAGAACTGAAATGTTGATAGAGAACCTCATAGGAAAAGTAACCTTAGAGTTGCAGAAAGCCCTCGGTACTGTATACCACAATATATTATGTAAGAAACTTCACGCTATCTGCATAAGTTCCACAAACAGGTTTAAGCCCTATCTTAGCAACAGAAACAAATTGTCAAAATCAACAAAACAGAATCAGAACCTTTGCCTTTAGCCTTTAAGTTCCCCAAGGCAGTATTCTGAGTCCCTAATTATTTCTATGTTATGTAAGCGACATGCCCATCAGTGTGAAGTGCAGACTCCTACTGTATGCGGAAGAAAGTGCTCTGTTATTGTGAAGTTAAGACCCACAAGATATAGCTAATGTATTAACACTAGAACTGGAGTCCTCCAGCAGATGGTTAGTAGACAACAAAGTATCGTTACACCTCGGGAAAACGGAAGACATACTCTTCGGCACGAAACGTAAACCGAGAAGGGTAAATAATTTTAATGTCCTGTGTAATGGGGAACAATTACTTCACTTTCCTCAGTAAAATATCTGGGAATCCGCTTGACTTATGCAATGCAGGAGAATTGATAGGGAACTAGTGTATAAAGAAAGCGAATGCCAGACTGAAGTTCTTCTACAGACAACGCAGTGTCACCTACTAGGCTGCAGAACCCTATGTTTAGCCTTTTATACAGTGTCTTAGGGAACTAACGCTTGTCTTCATGGTACTCTGCTTGCAAAAGAAACACTTTGGAGATAGACTGCAAATCACACAAAACAAAATGGTAAAATTCATTTGGACCTGGGTCCAAGAGAGCATGTGGGCCAGAATAAATTGGATATGTGATTGTTAAGACAGATAAAACAAATTGAAGTTAAATAAAGTTTTATAAAATTGCCACAGTGTCCCAGAATATCTTGCTTTTAAATTTAAAGGTTGGAACCAAAGCAATCATATTACTAGGGGAAAGAGCACGACTTGTAGACCCACAGTCAGTGGCCAGGCTTCAAACACCTTTTACAGAAAATAAAAGATTAGAACAACTGCCTGCATATGTTTAAAGCCAGCCCTAGCATGAACCAGTCAAGAAGGGTCACAAAAGGTTTACCTAAGAAGTAAGCGACAGAAAGGGAGGAAATGACTTTTTTATTTTTTAGCTCACACACATTAGATACAAACAACTCATTTACCATTTTCCCTAGTATATCCCTTTATAATTCCTAGTATATTCCTTATAATATTCCTGGTACATCTCCTTATAATATACCTAGTATACTCCTTTATAAATTCCAGTTATATCTCCTTTATAAATTCCCTAGTATACCCTCCTTTATAATATTCCTAGTAAATCTCCTTTATAATATTCCCTAAATCTCCTTTTAAAATTTTCCTAGTATATCTCCTTTAAAATACCCTAGATATCTCCTTTATAATATTTCCTAATATCTTTTTAAATTCCTAGTTATAATCTCCTTTATAAATTTTCCTAGTATTCTCCTTATAATTTTCCTAGTAATCTCCTTTAAATTAACCTATATATCTCCTTTATAATATTCCTAGTATATCCCTTTATAATTTTCCCCTAGTAATCTCCTTAAATATTCCTATTATATCTCCTTTATAATATTCCTAGTATAATCTCCTTTATAATATTCCTAGTATACTCCTTTAAAAAATTCCTAGAAAATCCTTTATAATAATTCCTAGTATATCTCCTTTATATTTTTTCCTAGTATATCTCCTTTAAATTTCCAGTAATCCCCTTTAATAATATTCCTAGTATATCTCCTTTATAATATTCCTAGTATATCTCCTTTATAATATTCCTAGTAAAACTCCTTTAAAAATATTACCAAATATATCCCTTTATAATATTCCTAGTATATTCTCCTTTATAATATTCCTAGTATATCTCCTTTATAATATTCCTAGTATATCTCCTTTATAATATTCCTAGTATATCTCCTTTAATATTTCCTAGTATATCTCCTTTATAAAAATCCTAGTATATCCCTTTATAATTTTCCTAGTATATCTCCTTTATAATATTCCAAAGTATATCTCCTTTAAAATATTCCTAGTATATCTCCTTTATAATATTCCTAGTATATCTCCTTTATAATATTCCTAGTATATCCCTTTATAATATTCCTAGTATATCTCCTACATAATATTCCTAGTATATCTCCTTTATAATATTCCTAGTATATCCCCTTTATAATATTCCTAGTATATCTCCTTTATAATATTCCTAGATATCTCCCTTTAAAATATTCCAAAGTATATCTCCTTTATAATATTCCTAGTATATCTCCTTATAATATTCCTAGCATATCTCCTTTATAATATTCCTAGTATATCTCTTTATATATTCCTAGTATATCTCCTTTATAAATTCCTAGTATATCTCCTTATAATATTCCTAGTATATCCCTTTATAATATTCTAGTATATCTCCTTTAAATATTCCTAGTATATCTCCTTAATAATATCCTATATATCTCCTTTTATAATATTCCTAGTATATCTCCTTTATAATATTCCTAATATATCTCCTTTATAATATTCCTAGTATATCTCAGTAAAAGCCCAACAGTTGCCATCCTACCAGAAAAGTAAATACGCTATCGCCGCAAGGTAGGCAACACCGCATACCCAAACAAAAACAGTGGCACACAGCTCTTATTGTAGCGCTCTTAATGGTGATATCCAAATTAATCCAGGACCTCAAACTATTGGGGCAGGAGGCAAAACAACAATAAATGACGGTGATAATGACGGTCTAGTAGCTAGGAATGATAACCTTAACTCCATATGTAATGCATACATAGGCAATGTGAGACAATACAGCCATTATTATCTCAAACACTACCAAACAGGTGCATACACTGTACTAAAGTACGCATGAAAAACAGAAAAGGCACCTTATGTAAAATGTTTAAGGGGTGGGTGCTTGATGGATGTATGTACAATTGTAGCAACGGTGCCAGAATTCATTTTGTGAGAAACAAAATGCACTTTGGCACAGTTACCCTTTAACAGTGATGACATTGATTTACCTAATTTAATACTAAGGGACCATTGCCATATATTGATGATTATGATTGTTTTATGAAACAGGCCTTCACTTTTTTCATGTCAATGCAAGATCACTTCTTCCAAAATTTGGCAGAGATTAGGATTCTGGGCTAACAAAATTAGGGTGGCAGTTATAACCATCTCTGAATTTTGGGTTTGGATGATACGGTGACTGACGACGAGGTCAAAATAGATGGTTACAATAAAAAAACGCTTAGATAGGAACAGAAAGGGTGGTGGAGTATGTGCCTACATTAGAAATGACTTAGCTTACAACCCAAGACCTGATTTAAATAACAAAAACTGGAGATTCTATGGTTTGAAGTGCTGCTTCCCAAGACCAAACCCATCTTAGTGGGAAACCCTAGTTACCGCCCTCCTACCCAGGACCATTTTCTTAAAAAGACTTTTCAAGAGCCCTTGTCCGGAGTTGAAAACAATTGCGAGACAAAATACTGGCGACTTCAATACTTTTTTCAGCAGAAAAATAAGGGGCTATGCAAAAGGTATAAGCAAATTCTAGGATTAAATAGTTTACACCCAACTAATTAATACACCAACCCGGATCACACATTCTCAGCCACCCTAATTGACCACATACTTTTGAAAACCGCGCTGAGAACATTAGTCAGTCAGCGTCATTACCACGGGTCTTTATTGATCATTTCATCATTTACTGCACCAGGAAAATCACTAGGATAGGATAGGCCTACACAGGACAATAAAAATGAGGTCAACTAGAAACTACAGTAAAGAAACACTGGTAAATGGGCTACACAATTGTGACTGGACAGAGATAACAAGTTGCACGAACGTAAATGATGCAGGGGAAAAAAATTCAAAACAAGTTCACTACCATTCTTAAAATATTGCACCATTAGAGGGGTTTAGATTAAACGAAGAACTGAACCCTGGATGAATACTGAAAATATTAGATAATATGAAATTCAGAGACCACTGCTAAAAAAAGTTTTAAAGCAAACAGACAGGATATTTGCAGCACAAAATTTGAATTCCAAAGGGTGAGGAACAGAGTACAGAGGCTTATAAAAGGAGCAAAGGCAAAGCACTATGCTCAAAATTGAAGAGTGTAAGCATAACCCCAGAAAGCTCTGGAAAACAACTAAAACAGTTGGGGTATAACCAAAAGCCATAGATAGGTCTAACATAGTACTCACTATCGATAATGAGGTATGCCACGAAACATCTAAGGTGGCAAATTGCTTTAATTTCCTACTACACATCTGTTGCATCAACACTAGTAAGTAAACTACCAGCTGCATAAAAATACTTTAACACAGACTCTGATAAGTTTTAAAACATACTATAACCAATAAAGGGGTAACCCCAAACAGTTGTCAACTATAAGTGTATCTCATGACTTCATTAAAAAAGAACTAAGCAGGTTTAAACCCAACTAAGAGCACGGGCCCTGATAACATCCGTCTAAGTTCCTAAAAGATGGTGCTTCTGAACTGTCAATCCCTATTGCTCACATAATAAATCAAATCAATCCCACTAATACCGTACCGGAGGGGTTCAAGGAGGCCTGAGTTACTGCTATCTTCAAGAAAAATAATAGATCTGATGTAAGCAACTATAGACCTGTTAGTATACTCAGTATAATATCTAAAATTCTGGAGAGGGCGGTGTATTCTCCAAGTATTTTAAGTACCTTAATGACAACAGCATTCTCCATAGCTATAAATCGGCTTTAGAAGATCCTACTCAACCGATACCTCCCTTATTAATCTGATGGATTACCTGAGAACGGGAAATGTCAAAAGGGAACCTCATAGGTAGGTAACCTTAGACCGCAAAAACCCTTTCGATACTGTCAACCACAATATATTATGTAAGAAACTTCAAGCTATGGGTATAGGTTCTGTAGACTGGTTTAAGTCCTCCCTTAGCAACAGGAGACAAATAGTCAAAATCAACAAAACGGAATCAGAACCCCTGCCGATAACATGTGGATTTCCCCAAGGTAGTATTCTGGGTCCCTTACTATTCTTATGTTATGTCAATGAAATGCCTATCAGTGTCAAGTGCAAACTCCTACTGTATGCAGATGACAGTGCTCTGTTAGTGACAGGTAAAGACCCAAAAAGATATTGCTAATGTTTTAACACTGGAACTGGAGTCCTGCAGCAAATGGTTTAGTAGACAACAACTATCATTACACCTAGGGAAAACTGAAGTCATTCTCTTTGGAACGAAACATAAACTGAGAAGGTAAAATAATTTTTAATGTTCAGTGTAATGGGGAGCCCATCACTTTGGTTTTATCAGTAAAATATCTGGGAAATCCCCTTTGACCCATGCATGTCAGGGAATTGATAGGGAACATGGAGTAAAGAAAGCGAATGCCAGACTGAAGTTCCTGTATAACAAGCACAGTGCTACCTACTGAGGCACAGTGTCTACCTACTGAGGGACAGTGTCTACCTACTGAGCTCGCAGGACCCTATGTCTAGCCCTTTTACAATGCCATATGGATTACGCTTGCTCTTCATGGTACTCTGCCTTGACAAAAAAAACTGAAAGATAGACTGCAAATCACCCAGAACAAAATCGTAAGATTCATCCTGGGGCTGGACCAAGAGAGCATGTAGGCCCAGGATGAATTACAGCAGTTTTGGGTATGCTGAAAAGTTGAAGACAGAGTAAAACAACTGAAGCTAAATCATGTTTAAAAATTGCTCACAAACAATGTCCAGAATATCTTGCTTTCAATTTTGTCAAGGTTGGGAACCGCAGCAATCATAGTACTAGGGAAGAGAGCACAACTTTGTAGTACCCACAGTCAGTGGCCAGGCTTCAAACACCTTTTATTTTACAGCAATAAAGGAATGGAACAGACTACCCGCCAATGTCAAAGCCAGTCATAGCATGAACCAGTTCAAGAAGAGTGCCAAAAGGTGTCTGATGAATGAAGCTACAGAAAGGGGGGAATGAAATTTTTTATTTTTTATCTAACAACGTGTAAATTTAAACCCTTTTTCCTAGTAATGACCCTCGAAATTGTAGATAGTCTTAATGACCCTCGTGTAGTAGATAGTCTTTTTAGTACGATAATAAGAAGTTATCTTCATTGGTAGAATAATAAGAAAATATTATAACCTTTATAGTATAATAAAAAAGGTAAAAGGACCCCAATGGAAAAAAGTCCCCTCTGTCTGACTTTTTTTGGGGATCCTAGGTTCTCTACACATATGCTGCTAATGTATGATAATTCTATGTAACTGTATTTGTGTATACCTGAATAAATTTTTCTTACTTTCTTACTTACTTAATCTCCTTTATAATATTCCTAGTATATCCCTTTATAATTTCCTAGTATATCTCCTTTATAATATTCCTAGTTATCTCCTTTATAAAAATTCCTAGTATATCTCCTTTATAATATTCCTGTATATCTCCTTTATAATATTCCCAGTATATCTCCTTTATAATATTCCTTTTATATCTCCTTTATAATATTCCTAGTATATCTCCTTTATAATATTCCTAGTATATCTCCTTTTATAATATTCCTAGTATATCCCTTTATAATATTCCTAGTAAAATCTCCTTTATAATATTCCTAGTATATCTCCTTTATAATATTCCTAGTATATCTCCCTTTATAATATTCCTAGTATATCTCCTTTATAATATTCCTAGTAAAATCTCCTTTATAATATTCCTAGTGTATCTCCTTTATAATATTCCTAGTATATCTCCTTTATAATATTTCCCAGTATATCTCCTTTATAATTTCCTAGTATATCCCTTTATAATATAATAAGATATTGTCTCCTTTATAGTAATAATAAAAGGTATTAAAAAGACCCCAATGGAAATAAGTCACTTTGTCTGACTTACTGTTACAGCAGTATCCAACAGCAATGACGACTCAACAGATAATGAATGTTCCTTCAGCTGGACTCTCTCTCCCCCCCTTCCTCTCTCTCTCTCTCCTCTCTCTCTCTCTCTCCCCCCTCTCCTCGTCTCTCTCTCTTATAGCTCCTCCTACTTCATAATGATGTTAGATGGTGAATTTAATGTATTTAATACATGAATATGTTTATGTCGAGCCGAATAGTTAAACAGGCAATTTAGCAAGAACTCATTTAAAATTAAAGTCCTTTTTTGAAATTATCTCTAATACATTTAAATATATTTTTTTTCATTATGTTAATCTAAAAATTAATTGACCGTTTTCCATTTCGGCATATATATATATATATATATATATATATAATATATTATAAATATATATATATATATATAAAATATATATATATATATAATATATATATTATATTTTAATATAATATAATATACTATATATATATATATATATATAATATAAATTAATACTAAAAAAAAAAACTCTTAGGGAACCAATTTCTCCCCGAACTGTTTTTAGGGACCCTCCCCCCTCAGAGAAAAGAAAAAACTTGGCCCCTTTAAAAAAACTCAAGGTTCTCCCGAAACTTTTGAAATTTTCCCCCTCCCCCCCTAATTTCAAGGCTTTTTTTAAGAATCGGCCCAAACATTCCAAATGAAAGTTCCGGTCCCCGGTCATTGATACTTGTTCACCCGCCTTGGGTTTTGGGCCCTTTCCAAATGCTTCAAGGTTTCCTCTCTAATGAAATGAAATTTGAAATGGAAGTGGTCGCCTGTGGTTTTTTGGTTTCATGGGTGAGCTTTTCACCCAGCCTTTGGAAGGAACTTTAAGCACATGCCCCAAAATTGCTCCAAGGGTCCTTTTCCGACCCTATTGAAAAGTTATAGCAAGGGGGATGGCTTCATATTTTCGGGGACTTCTGGTCTCCTGGGCTGGCAGCTTCCTTACCCAAACCCCCTTCCAACTCGGGTGGCAAGAGGTGGTTCCAATTGGCAGCTGGTTGCCCGGCAAATCCTTTTCCTTTCCTAGGAGCAAAGAGGCCCATCGGAGCTTTTGGGCTTCCCCCAAGGGTTCTGTACTTGGGGTTTTCCCTTAGTGTGGGCCTACTGCAGTAGCGAGGGTTCTCTTTTGAAGCCATTGACCTTTTTATTTTTCCCTACTTCCCTTGGGCTGTGGTGGGAGGGGGACGGAGGTCGAAGGGGACACCAAAGGTTTGAATTGTCAGTGTTCCCTCCGCTACCAACCCATTTGGGAATACGGGTGGCAAGACAACCAAAAACCGAAGGGGCGAACGGTGCCAGGGAGGTTTTACGCAACAAATTTTCCCTGAGGTGGTTGCCTTCCCCTTTTCCAGGACAGTTCGTTCCTTCCCTTAAGTTGGACCCTTTTGTTGCGTTATTCCCTGATGTGGTGTCAAAAGGGAACCCCGTTTGTGGTTTGGTAGGAACCTGGTTACGGAGGATCTGGTAAGGGGGGGCCACCTCCTTCTTCAGGGAAACCCTAGGGTTTGATGCCTTACCCACGTCCCAAAAGCTTTGGAAATTATCTTCCGATATGCACTTAATAAAAACCGGTGCGAAAGCATTCAAAATCTTGTTTAGAAACCAATCTTCCCGTTTTCCACCTGGGGGGGTTCCTGGTTCCATTGCTCATCCTCTAGTACAAAATATGTGCCTTCAAAAGTTGTCTCTTTGCCAACAAAGAGTGGGGGTGGTCAAATTTAAGGGTGAACACCCCCAAAAAAGAAGTTGGGTCTTGGCCCAAAAAAGGGGAATGGAGGGAACGAGAACAGGGCAAAACGCATCTCTCTTCCATTTATAGCATTCAATGTTTGAACGGCCTGGCCTGGTGCCCGAGGTGGGCCCCAAGAGCTGTGGGGTGGTTGTAGAGACCCAAAGGTTTGTCGATAAACTCCCGTTCGGCGAATGTTTCACCTGTTGGAACGGATAAGGGAAAGTCCAAAGTCCCTTTCCCTGTTTTTCAACCAGTTGAGGTCCCCAATGTTTATATAATATATATAAATATATATAACTATAAAATATTTTATTATAAATAAAAAAAATAGATTATTTAAAAATTTTTTATTAATCCAATGTTCCCACCAAAAAAAGGAGGGGGGTGGCCAAAAAGGGGAAAAAAACTTTACCATCCCCATCAGGCTTGCAAAGCTCTCTTCACCATTTTAAACGCAACTAAAATCAAGTGCAGGCCTTGTCTTTCTGGTAGGGCCCCTGAGGGCCCTTGCCCAAAGTTCCTTTGCCTTAGAACCCAAGCCCAAATTTGTAAAAATGGGGAAATCCCGTTCAGCCAATCCCCCTACTGCTGCCTGGGAGGAATAAAGTCCAAAAGCAAAGGTCTTTACCCTTCCCCTTCCAAGCCACCCGAGGCCTCCTATTAGATATAATTTAATATTTTTATTATTTTAATTAAATAACAATTAATAAATATTGGTAAAATTCTAATTAAATAATAATTTTATTATATAAAAATTTTTAAATACACTGCCGATTTCCCCCCAAAGGGAGGTTTCACCCCCAAAAAAAAACTTTAAACCTATTCACTCCATCATTTCTTGCCCAAAGGGTTTCTTTTTCACTACTTTTAATGCAACATCACCTTTTCAATCAATTCTTATTCCCCATCTTCCCGACCAATCCCGGCCCGCCGTTTCCCTGAATCCCTCATAAATGTTTACTTTTGCTCACACACCAACAGCACTCAGATTAAAAAACCCTTTGTATCCATTCACTCCTATCAAACACGCTCCACGCATTGCCTGCTGAAGTCCAAGCCCCTCGCACACAACACCTCCTTAACTACCACCCCTGCCCTCCAAACCTTCCTAGCCGACCCTACACCGCCTTCCTTCCACTACAGACTTGATAACACTCTTGAAAGTCATTCAGTTTTCGCTCCATTCTCCTCCTACATTGTCCGAGCCACCTCAACAACCCTTCCTCAGCACCTCTGGACAACAGTTATGGTAATCCCCGCACCTCCTCCTAACTTCCAAACTACGAATTCTCTGCATTAAATCACAACCACACATTGCCCTCAGACATGACTCTCCACTGCCTCCAGCTTCTCCTCGCTGCACATTCATCACCCACGCTTCACACCCATATTAAGAGCGTTGGTAAAACTATACTCTCATACATTCCCCTCTTTGGCCTCTAAGACAAAGTTCTTTGTCTCCACATTACCCTAATGCACCACTCACTCTTTTTCCCCTCATCAATTCTATGATTCACCTTCATCTTTCATAGAGCCCATCCGCTGACACGTCACGTCCCAAATAGCTGAATACGTTCACCGTCCACCACACTCTCTCCTCACAAATTGATATTAATCTTCCATCACCTAATCTTTTTTGTTATCCTCATGAACCTTACTCTTTCCCTGTATTCACCTTTAATTTTCTCTTTTGCACCCTAACAATTCAATATTCCACCCAATCTCTGCAGCTTCCTCTCGAATCTCCCAAAAGCACAGTGTCATCACAAAGAGCAGCTGTGACAACTCCCACTTTGTGTGTGATTTCTTTATCTTTTAACTCCACGCCACTTGCCAAGACACCTCGCATTTACTTTCTCTTACAACCCCACTATAAATATATTAAACAACCCGGTGACATCACACATCCTTGTCCTAAGGCCTAACTTTACTGGGAAAAAATTTCCCTCTTTCCTACATACTCTAACTTGAGCCTCACTATCCTCGTAAAAACTCTTCACTGCTTTCAGTAAACCTACCTCCTACACCATACACTTGCAACATCTGCCACATTGCCCCCCTATCCACCCGTCTACGCCTTTCCAAATGCCATAAAATGGCCACAAAGACCTCTTTAGCCTTATCTAATACTGTTCACATATATGTTTTCGACTGTAAACAAACTGGTCCACACCACCCCATACCAATCCCAAAAGCCTCCTTGTTCATCTTCCTATCCTATTCTCCGTCTTACTCTTAATTCTTACAATTATAACTCTACCATACACATAACCAGTACGACTCAACAGACTTATTCCCCCTATAATTTTTTGTTTGCACTCTCTTTTATCCCTTTGCCTTTATACAAAGGAACTATGCATGCTCTCTGCCAATCTCTAGGGTACCTTACCCTCTTCATACATTTTATTGAAAAATTGCCACCAACCACTCCAAAACTATATCCCCCCTGCTTTTAACATTTCTATCTTTATATCCCATCAATCCCGGCTGCCTACCGACCCCCTTTCATTTTACCTACTGCCTCACGAACTTCCCCCCACACTCACAACTGGGCTCTTCCCTCACTTCTACAGATGTTATTCCTCCTTGCCCTATACACGAAATCACAGCTTCCCTATCTTCATCAACATTTAACAATCCCTCAAATATTCCCTCCATCTTCCCAATACCTCTACTCTCCAAGTTAATAACTCTCCTCTCCTATTTGTAACTGACAATCCGTTGTTCTCTAGGCTTTCTTAACCTTGTTAATCTCACCACTCTCACTCCAAAACTTTTTCTATTTTCAACAAAATTTTGTTGATAACACCTCACCCAACTCTCCATTTGCCTCTCTTTTTAAACATTGCTTCACCACTCTCTTAACCTCTCTCTTTTTTCCTCCATATACTCTTTCCCCTCTTGCATCACTTCTACTTTGGTAAAACTTCCTCATATGCTAACTTTTCTCCCTTGCTACTCTCTTTAACATCATCATTCCCCAATCGCTACCTCTTCCTCCCTCTGCACCCACTTTCCTGTAACCACAAACTTCTGCTGAACACTCTAACACTACATGTTAACCTACCCCATATACCTCTTCGACCCCATTGCCGTAGCGCTGTAGCCCCATCTATCCTCCAATAGGCTGTTTATATCGTACCCTAACTGCCTCCACTTTTATGTTTAATAAACTTCACCTCTCTCTTCCCTGATCCTTCTATTTCTCCTTGTATCCCATGTCTAACCTTTCTCTCAGTGTACTATCAACAATAAAGTAATTCTATTTATCTGTGGCCCCACTATAAACATGTGACATCCTGAAGTCTACTAACAATCTTTTAGTCTACCAATACAATCAATCCAAAAAACTACTGTCATTTCGCCCTACATCATATCGTGTATACTTATTTAGTCCTCTTTTCTTAAAATATGTATTTAACCCTATAACCTAAACCCCTTTGCTATACAAAGTCAATCAAAGGGCTCCCATTATCATTTACACCTGGCACCCCAAACGTACTCTACCACACCCCTCTCTAAAAGTTTCTCTCTACATTAGTATTCAGTCCCCTACAACAATTACTCTCCTCACTTGGTTCAAAGGCTCCTATAACATTCACTTAACAGTCTCCCAAAATCTCTTCTCTCTCCTCTGCATTCCTCTCTTCTCCAGGTGCATACAACGCTTATTATGACCCACTTCTCGCATCAAACCCTTTACCTTTAAAATCCACATAACTCCTTGAATTTACACATTCAATTCTCTTTTTTCTCCATAAACTGATCATTTAACATTACGGCACCCCTTCCTTTGCGTTCTAACTCTCTCAGATACTCCAGTTTTAATCCCTATTTATTTCCCTCCCATCTGAAACTCTCCGTACACCCTTCAGCTTTGTTTCGCTTAGAGCCCGGACATCCAACTTCTTTTCATTCATAACATCAGCAATCATCTGTTTCTTGTCATCCCACTACAATCCACGCACTTTGTTAAGCATCCCAGTTTTATAAAGTTTTTCTTCTTCTCTTTTTAGTAAAATGTATACAGGAGAAGGGTTACTACCCATTGCTCCCGGCATTTTAGTCGCCTCATACTCACGCATGCTTACGGAGAAAGATTCTTTTTCCAACTTCCCCATGGAACACTAGCAAAATAAAAAAGAACAAGAGCTATTTAGAAAAAGGAGAAAACCTAGATGTATGTATATATAATTGCAAGTGCGTGTCTGTGAAGTGTGACCAAAGTGTAAGTAGGAGTACAAGATAATCCTAGTTATCTAGGTGTTTATGAGACAGAAAAAAAATAAAGAAACCAGCAATCCTACCATCATGCAAAACATTACAGGATTTTTGTTTCCAGTCATCTGCAAGGAACGGTAGTACTTCCCTGGTGGTTGCTGTCTACCAACCTACTACCTACATATATATATATATATATATAATATATCTATATATATAAGATATGAATATAATATATAGTATAATAGATATATACATATATAATATATATATATATATATATATATATATATGAGTATATATATATATATATATATATATATATATATAAATAATATATATATAAATATATATAAATATATATATATATAATATATGCAACAATGATCTCAGTAAAACAGGTGATTTCAGAATATGCAAAACAACCACTCAGAAAGAAAAGATAAAATTCCCAAGCGCTTTCGTACTACTCACATTATCAAGGAACTATGAAAGTAAAGCATCCAAGGAAGCTATATAGGGTCTGGCTAACACCTCCACTATCAGATCCCACAAGGTTAAATTAAAAACCTGGACGACGCCGACTCATCAGGAATTCTCTATTCTTTGAGAGTGGTTGTTTTGCATATATATAAATATATATATAAATATAATAAATATATATATATATATATAAATATATTATATAATATATATATATATATATATATATATATGTCGTGCCGAATAGGGGCAGAACTTGCGATCTTGGCTTAAATAGCAACCTCATCTTGCATATAGTCACAAGTGAAAATTTGTAATATGCAATAATTTCGCCAAAATCATTCTGAACCTAACGAAAAAAAATATATTTCACGTGTTTTTTTAGTATTAAATATGTAAAACGTATTTTAAAATATATTGGTTAGGTAGCTAAAATAAATTTTTTCTTCTCATAATAAGGTTAGGTAAGTTTCTAAGATTCTTTTGGTGCAAAATTAAAAATTTTGCAATGAATATTTAATGAAAAACAATATCTTTAACGTATAAGAGAAAATTTCGAACGGACTTAAATTTTAAAATGAGTTCTTGACTAATTGACCAGTTTTACATATTACCGCACGACTATATATTATATAATATATATTATATATATATATCTATATCTATGTATCTTATATATATATATATATATTTATATAATGTATATGTATATATATATTATATAGTATATATATTATATATATATTAATATATATAGTATAATATATTATGTCGTGCGAATAGAGGGCCAAACGTGCGATCTTGGCATTAAATAGCAAACGCTCTCTTGCCATATAGTACATTTAAAATTTGTTATGTCAAAATTCGTCAAAATCATTCTGAACCTAACATAAAAAAAATATATTTCCACTGTGTTTGTTTAGTATTAAATTATTGAAACAAATCTAAAATATATATATTTGGGTTAGGCTAAAATAAATTTGCTCTTGTTATAATAAGGATATGTAAGTTTTCTAAGTTCCTTTAGTGTCAAAATTTAAATTTTTTACATTAACATTATTGAAAAAAAAATAGATCTTTAAACGTATAAGAGAAAATTTTAGAAAGGACTTAATTTTAAAATGAGTTCTTGCTAATTGAACCATTATACATATTCGGCAGCGACATATATATGTAACATATATATATATAATAAATATATAATATATATATATATATATATATATATATATATATATATATATATATTATTATATATATATACTATATATATATATATTATATATATAAATATTATCACGCTGGCAATTCCCCACCGAAGGCAGGGTGGGCCCGAAAAGAAAAACTTCATCATCAATCACATTCCATACACTGTCTTGACCAGAAGGTTGCTTTACACTACAGTTTTAAAACTGCACATTACACCACCCCTAATTCACAGTGCAGGTACTGTACTTCCCATCTCCAGGACTGCAAGTCGGCTGCCGTTTTCCCTAACCCCTCATAAATGTTACTTTGCTCACACCCAACAGGCACGTCAAGTATTAAAAAAAAAATCCATTTGTCTCCATTTCACTCACTATCAAACACGGCTCACGCATGCCTGCTGGAAGTCCAAGCCCCTCGAACACAAAACCTCCTTTACGGCCCCTCCTTCCATCCTTTCCTAGGCAGACCCCTACCCCGCTTTCCTTCCACACAGACTGCTACACTCTTTGAAGTCACTTCTGCTTCCGCCCATCTCTCTACATGTCCGAACCACCTAAACAAACATTCTTCAGCTTCTGGAAAACAGTTTTTGGGTAATCCCGCACCTCCTCCTAACTTCCCAAACTACGAATAATCTGCATTGTATCACACCACACATTGCCCTCAGACATGACATCTCCACTGCCTCCAGCTTCTCTCCTCGCTGCAACATTCATCCACCCATGCTCACACCCAATAAGGGCGTCGGTAAAACTATACCGAATACATTCCATTCTTTGCTTCCAAGGACAAAGTTCTTGTCTCACAGACTTCTAAGGGCTTCCGCTCCACCTTCCTTTTTCCCCCTCTTCAATTCTGTAATTCACCCCCATCTTTCATAGACCCATCCGCTGACACGTCCACCCCAAATATCTGAATACATGCATCTCCTCCATTGGAACTCCTCTGGGACCGTGTGTGGGTAGTTGTCTTCCAATCTCATATCCAAATCGTTTCATCACCTAATCTTTTTGTTATCCTCATAACCTTACATCTTCCTGTTATTCACTTCAATTTTCTCTCTTGCACACCCAACAAAATTCTCCACCAATCTCTGCAACTTCTCTTCAGAATCTCCCAAAGCACTGTGTCATCAGCATAAAGACCTGTGACCAACCTCCCAATTTATGTGTGATTCCTTTATCTTTTAAATCCACGCCTCTTGCCAAGTCCCTCAGCGTATACTTCTCTTACAACCCCATCTATAAATATATTAAACAACCAAATGTGCATAACAACATCCATTTGTCTAAGCCCAACTTTAACTGGGAATTAATTTCCCTCTACCTACATACTCTAACTTGAGCCTCACTATCCTCGTAAAAACTCATCACTGCTTTACAGTAACCTACCTCCAATATCAATATCACCTGCAACATCTGCCACATTGCCTCCTATCCACCCTCTCATGCGCCTTTTCCAAATCCATAAATGCCACAAAGACCTCTTTAGCCTTATCTAAATACTGTTCCACTTAATGTTTTTCACTTGTAAACACCTGGTCCACACACACCCTACCTTTCCTAAAACCTCCCTTGTTTCATCTCTATCCTATTCCTCCGACTTAATCCTAAATCTTTCAATAAGTAACTCTACCATACACTATACCCAGGTATACTCAACAGACTTATCCTCCTATAATTTTTGCACTCTCCTTTTGTCCCCTTTGCCTTATACAAAGGAACTATCTTGCTCTCTGCCAATCCCCTAGGTACCTACCTTACCCTCTCCATATATTTATTAAATAATTGCAGTCAACCACGCCAAAACTAAAATCTCCACCTGCTTTAACATTTCTATCTTTATCCCATCAATCCCAGGACTGCCTTACCCACATTCATTTTACCTACTCCTCGTGAAATCTTCCCCCACACTCCAACTAGGCTCTTCTCACATCCTAACAAGATGTTATGCCTCCCTTGCCCTAACACGAAATCACAGCTTTCCCGATCTTCATAAACATTCAACAATTCCTCAAAATATTCCTTCATCTCCAATACCTCTAACTCTCCATTTAATAACTCTCCCTCTCCTATTTTAACTGACTAATCCATTTGATCTCTAGGCTTCCTAACTTGTAATTCTCACTTCCAAAACTTTTTTCTTATTTTCAACAAAATTTTGTTTGATAACATCTCACCCACTTCTCATTTGCTCTCTTTTTCACATGCTTCACCAATCTCTTAACAACTCTCTTCTTTCCTCCATATACTCTTCCCTCCCTGCCTCACTTCGAACTTTGTAAAACTTCTCATATGCTAACCTTTTTCCTCTTAACGGGACTCTCTTTCACATCATCATTCACCAATCGCTCCTCTTCCCCTCCTTGCACCCACCCCTTCCTGTAACCACAATCTTCTGCTGAACACTCTAACACTACATTTTTAAACCTACCCCATACCTCTCGCCCCATTGCCTATGCACAAATTAGCCCATCTATACTCCAATAGCTGTTTATATATTTTAACCCTAACTGCCTCCCTTATAGTTTATAAAACCTTCAGAGTTTTAAAACATTGATATATACATATATATATATATATAATATATATATATATATATATATATATATATATATATATATATATATAGAGTATATATATATATATATATACATATATTATATAATATATATATATAATTATATATATATCTGTATATATATATATATAAATATAAAATATATATATATATATAGATATATATATAATATATATATATATATATAAATATATATATATACATATATATATATATTATATATATAAATGTATATGTATATATATATAATTTATATATAATATATATATTATATATATATATATAAAATATATAATATATATATATAATATATATATAAATCTATATATATATAAAATATAATGTATATGTCGTGTCCGTGCCGAATATGTAAAACTGGTCAATTAGCAAGAACTCATTTAAAATTAAGTCCTTTCTAAAAATTTCTCTTATACGTTTTAAAGATATATTTTTTTCATTAATGTAATGTAAAAATTTTAAAATTTTGGCCTCCAAAAGGAAAACCTTAAAAAACTTACCTAACCTTATTATAACAAAACAATTTTTTTAAGCCTAACCCAACTAAAAATGTATTTTAAATACGTTTACAATAATTTTAGTACTAAACAAACACAATCAAAAATATTTTTTTCGTTAGGTTTAGAATGATTGCGAAATTATTGCATAAACCAATTTTCACGTTGTCCTATATGGAAAGATGAAGCGTTGCTGACTTAAGCAGCCAATATCGCCAGTTCTGCCATTCGGCACGATATAATATATATATATATATATATATATATATATATCGATATATATATATATATATATAAATATATATATATATATATATATATATAATATAATATACATATATATATAAATATATATATTATATATTATATATATATAATATAATATATATATATAATATATATATATATATATATAATATATATATATATATAATAGTTATATATAATTATATAATATGTAATATATAAGTATATATTATATATATATATATAATATATATATATATAATATATATGAGTTATGAATAAAAGAAGATTTGGATGTCCTGGCTATCAGCGAAACAAAGCTGAAGGGGGTAGGGGAGTTTTGGTGAGGGGGCAAATCAACGGGATTAAATCTAGGAGTATCTGAGAGAGTTAGAGCAAAGAAGGGGTAGCAGTAATGTTTGAATGATCAGTTATGGAGGGAGAAAAGAGAATATGAATGTGTAAATTCAAGAATTATGTGGATAAAGTAAAGTGAAGCGAGAAGGGGTCCTAATAAGCGTGTAGCCACTTGGAAGAAAGAGAGGATGCAGAGGAAGAGAGAGATTTTGGGAAGCTTGTAAGTGATGATAGGAGCCATTGAACCAAATGAGAGAGTAATTGTGGTAGGGGGACCTGAAATTCTAAAGTAGATAAAACTTTTAGAGAGGTGTGGTAGGTAAGTTTGGGGTGCCAGGTGTAAATGATATGGGATCCCTTTGATTGAACTTTGTAAGAAAGGGTTTTTTGGTTATAGGTAATACATATTTTTAGAAAAAGAGGATAAATAAGTATACAAGGATATGATGTAGGGTCGAATACAGCAGTTTTGTTGGATAATGTAGTGGTAGATAAAAAGAAGAATTGTATGAGTAACTTCAGAGTACATGTTTTATAGAGGTGCCCACAGAATAAATCAGATCAACTTTCTAGTTGTAGCAAACACTGAGTGATTAAAAGGTAGATGGGATACAATGAGAATAGAAGCTCAGGGAGAGAAAGGTTGAAGTTTAAAACTAAAAGATGAGGCAGTTTAGGGAAAAATATAAACACTATTGGAGATAATGGGCTAATGGAGAGCATGGCAATGGGGTCGAATAGGTATGGGGTAGTGTTTAAAAATGAGTGTTAGAGTGTTCAGCAGAAGTTTGTGGTTACAGGAAAGTGGTGTGCGGGAGGGAAGAGGAGTGAGTTGGTGGAATGATGATGTGAAGGAGAGTAGTAAGAGAGAAAAAGTTTAGCATATGAGAAGTTTTTACCAAAGTAGCAGTGATGGCAAGGAGGGAAGAGTATATGGAGAAAAAGAGAGAGTTAAGAGAGTGTGAAGGACAATGTAAAAGAGAGCAATGAAGAGAGGTGGGTGAGATGTTATCAACAAAATTTTTGTTGAAAATAAGAAAAAGTTTTGTAGTGAGATTAACAAGTTTAATATAGTAAGTCTAGAGAACAATGGATTTTTCAGTTAAAAATAGGAAGAGATTTATTAAATGTGAGAGTTAGAGGGTATTGGGAAGAAGGAGGGAATATTTTTGAAGAATTGTGTAAATGTTGATGAAGATAGGAAAAGCTGTGATTTGTGTAGAGGGCAAGGAGGAATAACTCTTGTAGGAGTGAGGAAGAGCCATTGTGAGTGTGGGGGAAGTTCGTAAGGCAGTAGGTAAAACGAAAGGGGTAAGGCAGAAGGTATTGATGGATATAGAAGAAATGTTAAAGCAGGTTGGGGATATAGTTTTTGAGTGGTTGGTGCAAATATTTAATAATGTATGAAAGAGGGTAGGTGCCTAGGGATTGGAAGAGAGCATGCATAGTCCTTGTATGAAGTCAAAGGGTAAAAAGATAGTGCAAAATTATAGGGGGATAGTTCTGTTGGAATATAACTGCAAAGTTGTATGGCAGAGTTATTAGTGAAAGAATTAAGGTATTTACGGAGAATAGATAGCAGATGAACAAGGAGGCCTTTAAGGGAAGGTAGGGGTGTGTGGACCAGTTGTTTAACAGTGAACATATAAGTGAACAATATTTAGATAAGGCAAAAGAGGTCTTTTTGGCATTTATGGATTTTGGAAAAAGGCTATGACAGGGTGGATAGGGGGGCACTGTGGCAGATGTTGCAGGTGTATGGTGAGATGTAGGTTTACTGAAAGCAGTGAAGAGTTTTTACGAGGATAGTGAGGCTCAAGTTAGAGTTGTAGGAAAGAGGGAAATTATTTCCCAGTAAAAGTGGCATTAGACAAGGATGTGTGTGATGGCACCGTGGTTGTTTAATATATTTATAATAAGGTGTAAGAGAAGTAAATGCGAGGGTCTTGGCAAACAGGCTTGGAGTTAAAAAGAAAAAGAATCACACATAAAGTGGAGTTGTCACAGTTGCTCTTGCTGATGACACTGTGCCTCTTGGAGATTCTGAAGAGAAGTTGCAGAGATTGGTGGGATGGATTTGGTAGGGTGTGCAAAAGAAGAAAATTTGATAGTGAATACAGGAAAGAGTAAGGTTATGAAGGATAACAAAAAGATTTAGTTGATGAAAGATTGGATATCAGATTGGAAGGAGAGAGTACGGAGGAGGTGGAATGTAAAATTCAGATATTTGGGAGTGACTTGTCAGCGGATGGGTCTATGAAAGATGAAGGGTGAATCATAGAATTGATTGAGGGGAAAAGGTGAGATGGTGCTCTAGGAGTCTGTGGAGAACAAAGAACTTTGGTCCTTGGAGGCAAAGAGGGAATGTATGAGAGTATAGTTTTACCAACGCTCTAATATAGGTGTGAAGCATGGGTGAAATGAATGTTGCAGCGAGGGGAAGGCTGGAGGCAGTGGAGATTGTCCATGTCTGAGAGCAATGTGGTGGTGTGAATATAATGCAGAGAATCTATTTTGGAAGTTTAGGAAGAGGTGCGGGATTGCCAAAACTGTTGGTCCCAGAGTGCTGAGGAAGGTTGTTGAGTGGGGTTCGGACATGTGAGAGAATGGAGCGAAACAGAATAACTTCAAAGAGTGTATCAGTCTTGTAGTGGAAGGAAGGCGGGGTAGGGGGTCGCCTAGGAAAGGTTGGAGAGAGGGGGTAAAGGAGGGTTTTGTGTGCGAGGCTTCTTGAATTCCAGCAGGCATGCGGGAGCGTGTTTTGATAGGAGTGAATAGAAGACAAATGGTTTTTTTAATACTTGACGTGCTGTTGAGAGTGTGGCAAAGTAACATTTGATGAAGGGGTTCAGGGAACCGGCCAGGCCGGACTTGAGTCCTGGAGATGGGAAGTACAGTGCCTGCACTCTGAAGGAGGGGTGTTAATGTGCCCAGCTTAAAACTGTAGTGTAAAACACCCTCTGCAAGACAGTGATGGAGTGAATGATGGTGAAAGTTTTTCTTTTTCGGGCCACCCTGCCTTGGTGGGAATCGGCCATGGTGATAAAAAAAATAATAAATATATATATATATATATATATATATATATATATATATATATATATATATATATATATATATATTATATATATATATAATATATATATATATATATTATATATATATATTATATATATATATATATATATATATACATAATATATACATATCTTATATATATATATATATATATATATATAATATATAATATAAATTTTAAAATATATATTATATATATATATATATATATATATAATATATTATATATATACCTATATATATATATAAATATATATATATATATATATATATCTAATATATATATATATAATATATATATATATATATATATAATACATTATATACATATATATAAAATATATATATATATATATTATGATATATATATATATTTATATATATAATATATATATATATATATAATAATATAAATATATATATAGTATATATATATTATTATATAATTATATATTTATTTTATATATTATATATTAAATATATTATCTATATTATATAAATATAACATATAATATATAATATATATATATATGTTATAGTATATATAGTTATATAATATAAATATATATATACCTATATATTATATATATATATAATATATCTATAATATATATATATATATATATATATATATATATATATATATTAATAATATAAAATATATATATATATATACTATATATATTATATGATATTATATATAAAATATTTTGGTTATTATCACACGGCCGATTACCCACCAAGCAGGTGGGCCATCGCAGGCAGGGTGGCCACCAAGGCAGGGTGCCCGAAAAAAAAAACTTGCCACCAATCATTCACTCCATCACTGTCTTTGGCCAGAAGGGTGCTTCACACTACAGTTTCTAAACAGGCAACATTAACACCCCCCTTCAGAGTGCAGGCACGTACTTCCCCTCTCCAGGCCCGGACTCAAGTCCCGACCTGCCGGTTTCCCTGAACCCCTTCATAAATGTTACTTTGCTCACACTCCAACAATCACGTCAAGTATTAAAAACCATTTGTCCTCTATTCACTCCTATCAAACAACGCTCACGCATGCCTGCTGAAGTCCCAAGCCCCTCGCCCACAAAACCTCCTGTTACCCCCTTCCTTGCCAGACCTTTCTTAGGCCGTACCCCTACCCCGCCTATTCCTTCCCACTACAGACTGATACACTCTTGAAAGTCATTCTGTTTCGCTCCATTTCTCTCTCATGTCCGAACCACCTCAACAACCCTTCCTTAGCCCTCTGACAAGCAGTTTTGATAACCCTCACCTCCCCAACTTCCAAACTGACGATTCCTGCATTATATTCACCAACACATTGCCCTCAGACATATCATCCTCCACTCCTCCACCTTCTCCTCGCTGCAACATTCATCACCATGCTTCACACCTATAAACATATATTTAAAATTTTAAGATAAGAGTGGTTTGGTAAAACTATTACTCCATACATTTCCCCTTTTTGCCTCCAAGGACAAAGTTCTTGTCTCCACAGACTCCTAAGTGCACACTCACCCTTTTCCCCTCATCAGTTCGATGATTTCACCTCATCCTTCATAGACCCAACCGCTGACACATCCACTCCCAAATATCTGGAATAACAATTTTTCCCCAAACCTCCTCCATACTCTCTCTTCTCTTCTCTCCATCTGATGATCCAATCTTTCATCACCTAAATTTTTTTAATCCTCATAACCTTACTATTGCCTGTATTCACTTTCAATTTTCTTCTTTTGCACACCCTACCAAAATTCATCCACCAATCTCTCAAATTCTCTTCAGAATCTCCCAATGCACAGTGTCATCAGCAAAGAGCAACGTGTGACAACTCCACTTTATTGTGATTCCTTCATCTTTTAACTCCTCGGCCGTCTGTCAAGGACCCTCGCATTACTTCTGCTTACAACCCCATCTATAAATATATTAAACAACCACGGTGACCATCACACATCCTTGTCTAAGGCCTACTTTTACTGCGAAATAATTCCCTCTTCGCTATGTACTCTAACTTGACCTCACTATCCTCGTAAAAACTCGTCACTGCTTTCAGTAAACCTAACCTCCTACGCCAAACAACCTGCAACATCTGCCACATTCCCCCCTATCCAACACCTGTCATACCCTTTTCCAAATCCATAAATGCTACAAAGACCTCTTTAGCCTTATCTAAACACTGTTCACATTATATGTTTCACTGAAAACACATGGTCCACACACAACCCCCTAACTTTCCTAAAGCCTCGCTTTGTTCATCTCTATCATTATTCTCAGTCCTACTTTTAATTCTTCCATAATAACTCTACCAACACTTTTACCAGGAATACTCAACCAGACTTATCCCCCTTAATTTTTGGCACTCTCTTTTGTCCCCTTTGCCTTTATACAAAGGAACTGTGCATGCACTCTGCCAATCCTAGGTACCTTACCCTGCCTCTTCCAGACATTTATTAAATAATTGCACCAACACTCCAAAAACTATATCCCCACACCTGCTTTTAACATTCTATCTTTATTCCATCAATCCCGGCTGCCATTACCCCCTGCATTTACCTACTGCCTCACGAACTTCCCCCACACACACAACTGTACTCTTCCTCACTCTACCAGATGTTATTCTCCTTGCCCATGATACACCAAATGAACCAGCCTTCCCCTATCTTCATATCAACATTTAACAATTCCTCAAAATATTCCCTTCCATCTTCCCAATGCCTCTAACTCTCCATTTAATAACTCTCCTCTTCTATTTTTAACTGACAAATCCATTTGTTCTCTAGGCTTCCTTAACTTGTTAATCTCACTCCAAAACTTTTTCTTATTTCCAACAAAATTTGTTGATAACATCTCACCCACTCTCTCATTTGCTCTCGTTTTACATTGCTTCACCACTCTCTTAACCTCTCTCTTTTTCTCCATATACTCTTCCCTCCTTGCATCACTTCTACTTTGTAAAAACTTTTCATATGCTAACTTTTTCTCCCTTACTACTCTCTTTAGATCATCATTCCACCAATCGCTCCTCTTCCCTCCCGCACCCACTTTCTTGTAACCACAAACTTCTGCTGAACACTCTAACACTACATTTTTAAACCTACCCCATACCTCTTCGACCCCATTGCCTATGCTCTCATTTGCCGATCCATCGTCCAATAGCTGTTTATATCTTTCCCTAACTGCCTCCTCTTTTAGTTTATAAACCTTCACCTCTCTCTTCCCTGATGCTTCTATTCTCCTTGTATCCCATCTACCTTTTACTCTCAGTGTAGCTACAACTAGAAAGTGATCTGTTATATCTGTGGCCTCTCTATAAACATGTACATCCTGAAGTCTACTCAACGGTCTTTTATCTACCAATACATAATCCAACAAACTACTGTCATTTCGCCCTACATCATATCTTGTATTCTTATTTATCCTCTTTTTCTTAAAATATGTATTACCTATTGATAAACCCCTTTCCATACAAAGTTCAATCAAAGGGCTCCCATTATCATTTACACCTGGCACCCCAAACTTACCTACCACATCCTCTCTAAAAGTTTCTCCTACTTTAACATTCAGGTCCCCTTCCACAATAACTCTCTCACTTGGTTCAAAGGCTCCTATACATTCACTTAACATCTCCCAAAATCTCTCTCTCTCCTCTGCATTCCTCTCTTCTCCAGGTGCATACACGCTTATTATGACCCACTTCTCGCATCCAACCTTCACTTTAATCCACATAATTCTTGCATTTACACATTCATATTCTATTTTCTCCTTCCATAACTGATCATTCAACATTACTGCTACCCCTTCCTTTGCTCTAACTCTCTCAGATACTCCAGATTTATTCCCATTTATTTCCCCCCACCGAAACTCCCCTACCCCCTTCAGCTTTGTTTCACTAAGGGCCAGGACATCCAACTTCTTTTCATTCATAACATCAGCAATCATCTGTTTCTTGTCATCTGCACTACATCCACGCACATTCAAGCATCCCAGTTTTATAAAGTTTTTCTTCATTTCTTTTTTAGTAAATGTCTACAGGAGAAGGGGTTACTAGCCCATTGCTCCCGGCATTTTAGTCGCCTCATACGACACGCATGGCTTACGAAGGAAAGATTCTTTTCCACTTCCCCATGGACAATAGAAGAAATAAAGAAGAACAAGAGCTATGTAGAAAAAGGAGAAAAACCTAGATGTATATATATATATATATATATAATATATATATATATATATATATATATATATATATATATATATATATATATATATATATATATATATAATATATATATATATATATATATATATATATATATTATATATACATATTTATATATATATATATATATATATATATATATATATATATATATATATATATATATATTATATATATAATATATATATATATATATAATATATATATAATATATATATATATATATATATATATATATATATATATATATATATATATATATATATATATATATATATAATCAGTAATTGAGACCACCAACACCTGAAGGGTGTTCCCATGCAATGGAGTGTAAGAGAAGGAACCGCTTGGTAGCTAGTGGGTGAACCAACTGACTCTAGTAGCCCTCAGTGATCATAGGTCATGTATGGTCATGTGATCAGTGAGAAGTTGGCAAGTTAATGAAAGGCTGAACCATCCCTAACTAGCAGTACACTGTTACCTGAAATACACATAATAAAAGATCTTAACCAAAATAAACAATAAATGTAATATTCACAGTGGTATTTGCAGTATTAGATAATATTATAAAGTTAACCATCTCCACTCTAGCTATCAAGGGAGATCGTTACGATGTAATATTAGATAGAACCACTCTTCAAAATATGTTTTAACTGAATCTTTTTTCCAAGATGCAACAGTGTCCAGCACTTTGTGGTGTACCCCACCTCTCCATCTTCCTGGAGTCCCTTCTGTCTCCTCTGTGAACACTTCTTTGAATCTCATGTTTAGTTCCTCACATACTTTGCAGACATTTCTTGTAATCTCTCCTCCTTCCTTCCTTCCTTAGCCTGATTATCTGGTCCTTGACTGTTGTTTTCCTCCTGATGTGGCTGTATAACAGCTTTGGGTCAGATTTGGCTGTTGCTGCTATGTCGTTTTCATATTGTTATTGGGCCTCCCTTCTTACCTGTGCACATTCATTTCTTGCTCTATTGGATCCTTTGCCTTCTGAACTTCTTCCACTCTCTAGCACACTTGGTTTTTTGGCCTCTTTACCCCTTTGGGGTAAACCGGGGGGCTCTCCCGTTTTCTCAGTCTTCGTTCCCTTGGGTAAAAACCCTCCCCTCGCTTCCTTGTTAGTTGTCATAATCCTTTATCTTGTTTACTGACTTCCCTCCCACTCTCTTCCCATAAACCCCGTGTAGGAAATTCCTTAAAGCCTTGTTCCCCCTTCTTGTATTTTGGGTTTTCTTCGCCCCCTTTTTTTCCTGTTCCCCTCTCCATTGAACTCAACTTTACTAAGCCAAACCACTGGTTGTGGCTCCAAGGGGGCTTCATATGTGTTTCCTAAATTCACATGCTAAAGGTGAATACTAGTCCAGTCTTGCGGGTTTTCCCCTTTCCTCTCTCTATGGTGGGTCCCTAACGTACTTTTGCATGGGGGGTTTTCCATCCCCAACTCCATCTCTTGGCCCTCCCATTTTGGGCCCCCATGGTTCCGGGTTTTCTCCTAGCGTTTTTCCTTATGGTTAAATCAATATACGTATTTTTTTTCCCGCTCATATGAACCCTTCTGGCCCCCTCAGCTAGTGTGTCAACCATCACTAAATTCCCCCTCTACTCTTGTTTTTGGCCTCTTACAGTTTTGTGGTATTAAAAATCCGCAATTACCCCCTTTGGGGCCCTCCAGACTGAAGGTTTCCTATTATGTGTCTCTTGCTTCCCCTCTATCCCCTCTCTCCATCTCATAAAAAATTTCCTTTGGTTTTTGATGAGAAGTCCCAAATTTCCTCCACTCCCTCGTTCTCTCTATCTTTTCTCAGGTTTTGATATCCTTTTGGGAAAAGGGGCATCTGTATCTTTCTTGTGACTTGGTTTTGTGAGAGTTATGATGTCCGTGAGCCTCTTCGACTCTTTGGCCTTTTCCCCTCATATTCATTATTCCCAGCATTAGTGTACCTCCCTTTCAGTTTCCTCTCTACATTTTGTTCTCGGGGGCCCCTGTGAGGGTGGGGGGGCCCTGGCAGGTGCTGGGGGATTCTAGGGTTATGTGGGATGGGGTTTTTTAATTTTAATTGTGGTTTGGGCGGGTTTGGTTGTAGGGTGGTTCTGGTGTTCGGGGCCCCGCCTTTTTGCCCTTTTCCTCTGGTTGTCTTTGTCCCCCTTTCCTACCCCTTTTGCATCTGTGTCCTCTCCCTGTTTGTGTACTCCCCTATTTTGTACTCACCTGTTAGGTTGCAGGGTTGAGTCCCGCCCTGGCCCCGCTCTTCACTGTTCGTACTAGGGCACCTCCCTTTAAACCGTGAGCTTTATCAACTTCCTTTTGGGCGTGTGTGTGTGTGTGTTGTGTGTGTGTGTGTGGTGGTGTGTGTGTGTGTGTGTTGTGACATGCTCTTTTCTGTATTAGCGAAAAAAATGTCAAGTGCTCTTTGGGTTTTGGGAACAAGGGATGTGGACAGGGGGTTTAAATGTTGGAGGACTTGTACAGGTGTTGCAAAAGTTTGTTTGATATGGGTATTTTTGAGCTGAGTGAAAAAATTTTGAGTTGTATGGGAGCCCTTGGGGAATTTTTTTCTCTTTAAGTCCAGAGAATGTGGGAATTTTTTGTAAGTTTTAATGAAATTAATGGGATTTTTGAGTAAATTTTATGAAAATAAAGACGAATGTGAATATTTTCAAGAAAATTCTAGGTGGGAGTGAAAACAGTTGAATTGTGGGGGGTGGGGGTGGGGTGGGGGGGGGGGGGTGGGGTGGGGTGGTGGGGGGGGTTGTGGGTTTTGGGGGGGCAGGTCGTTCCGCTGTGACCTGAAATCTTAACCCGAGGAACTCAATAAAAACAATAGTCCCCCGACAGCTATGTGAATGTAAAAAAAGGGAAATTTTAGCAGAAGACACCCGGAGTTGTGAAATGTGGGAGGAGTAGAGAGTGGGAGTTTGAAAAGATGTGGAATTGTAAAAAATATTTTCTTTTTTCCCAAGCTATAGTGCCTAATGGGGGTTGAATTGTTGTGTTGGTCAAAAAAAGATTTTAAAAAAGGAGGAAACCAAAAGAGAAAAGGGCATGCGCTGGGGCAGAGGGAGGGGCGAGACGGGGCATCGGGACTCGTTTGGGGAAAATAGGAGGGAATTTTAGTTTAAAATGGAACCAGGAAATTGGTGGTCTGATGGTGAAAGTGGTTATGGCCCCACTTTTAAAGGAAGGTCGTAACTGTTCCTAAGAAGAGGGGAAGCGTAATTTGGGGCCCCCCCTATAACCCGGTGGAAAAATTTGTAAATAAAGAGGGGCACCAAACTTGGAAATGGTGCGACGACAGGGGAATGATCAGGTAAAATACCCCTGAATTTAATCATCCTCTTCAGTCTCCTCTAACATGTGTACAATTTATGAAGATGTTAAGGCCGTATGGGGGCTCGGGGGGTAGCGGGTGAGGAGAATCAGTGATAATAAACTAAACCATACCCCCGGCGGATTGAACCCTCGTCATAGAGCTCAAAACTCCAGCCCGTCGCTTAGCCACATAAGTTAAGCGAGATGACCGCCATTCCCCGAGTGAGTGAACAAATAGTTAAACTCGTGTTCCTGTCCCCGAGGAAGTTTAGTTTTTATGGAGTCACGACTTCTAAACCCGGAGAGAACAAGCCAGCGGATACCTCGTCCTGCTGGAATAAGAACCATATCGGTGTAGTCATACATCGAAATGAGATGAAGGATTACCTTGAGAGTCTACCTGAGAGAGTTCCTGGGTCAACGCCCCCGCGTCCCGGTCTGTGACCAGGCCCTCCTGGTGGATCAGAGCCTGACAACCAGCTGTTGCTGCTGGCTCGCACGAAAACGCAACTAACGATCCACAGCCTGCGGCTTGTCAGGAAAAACCGACCATTAGGTGCTTGTTCAAGTGCCAGCTTATGAAGACCTGCCAGGGTCCGTTAGTAATCCCCCTTATGTTTGCTGGGAGGCAGATGAACAGATCACGGGCACCCTGCACTTATTGTAAGGTCTCTCACGTACTAGTGACACCCCAGCTCTTCATTGGGGTGTTGGGATGTTGCATGTCTTCCAAGTCTTTTGCTTTCGTAGTGAGTGATTTTTTCGTGTGCAAGTTCGGGTACTAGTCCCTCTAGGATTTTCCAGAAATAAGATCATGTATCTCTCCCCTTCTCTTTCCAGGGAATACAGGTTTAGGAACCTCTAGAGCGCTCCCAGTAATTGAGGTGTTCTTTTATACTCCGTTTAATGCGCGCCATTAAGGTTCTCTGTACATTTTCTAGGTCAGAATTTTCACCTGCCATTGAAAGGTGCTGTTAGTGTGCAGCAAAATTCCAGCCTAGATAGAACAAGTGACACTGAGAGTGTCATCCATGGGCTTGGCCTCCCAAGTTTTTGAAGTTCTCATATATCCATCCTGTCATTTTCTAGCAGATGCTATTGATACAATGTTATGCCTCTTGACAGGTGAGATCCCTCTCGCCATGAACACCTCCAGGTCTTTGACTGTTGGTTTTCGTCTCTAAGTTTATGTGGCCAGAATTTGTTTTGTACTCTGATGAAGATTTAATTTCCCCATGTTACCAATCTGAGTAATTGAATATTTCTCATCGTGAAACTTCATATTGTATTACTGCAGCCACTGAAAGATTCGGTTGATGTCCCCTGGAGCCTTGCAGTGGTCTGCAATTGAAGACACTGTCATGTCTATTCGGGTGTCAACTCAAAGGAAGACACGTTGCTGTGGGCTTGAACATCCTGTCCTATGTCGGATATGACAGGTATGAGAACAAGGATGAGGAGCGTTACTGTGCCCTTGTGGAACAGAGCTTATCACCCGTATTTGCCTCGGACTTTACTCTTTAGCGACTACTTCTCTTGTTCTTTTAGTGAGGAAAATTAGATCCATCGACCGACTTTTGCTTTCCCATTATTCCTTTAGCACGCATTTTGGCTGCGCTATTACTCCGTGTCCACACTTTCGAAGGCTTTTTGCAAAGTCTGTAAATTTACATCTGCATCCTATTTATCTTACTAGTGGCATTTAGGACCTAGTAGAATTGATCCAATTACTTGAGCAACAGACAGGAGCGACCTGTCTAACCCAAAGTTGCCCTGTGGGTTGTGTAACTATGGGTTTCTAGATGGGTGGTATCTTGCTTCTAAGGACTCCTTCAAAGATTGTTAGAGATATGGGATTTAGTGCTATTGGTCATGTAGTTCTTTTGCTGTTGCTTTACCTGCCCCCTTTGTTGAAAGTGGGGCTATGTCTGTTTTTTTAGAACTGTGGGACAGACCCCACGGTCCATGCTCCCTCACCATAGGATGGAAAAGGCTCGTGATATGGGCTTCTTGCAGTTCTCTTGAAGAACACGGAGTTCCATGATCAGACCTGGGGCAGAGTGCATGGGCATGTCTACATTTATCGCCTGTTTCGAGAGTCATTTGGGCTCAGGATAACATCGGAAGACTTTTGTTAACCAATTTTGTGGCTCTCTCAAAAAAAATTCTTTGATCTTCACTCTCACTCTCAGTCTGGTTAGACGGCTTGCTGAAAACGGGTCATATTGCAGGACTTCTGAGTAGCTCACACATTTCCTTGCTGTCATCTGTTGTAGAACCCATCTTGTTTAAGTAGGGGCCCAATTACTGGATGTTGTTCCGACTTTGATTTGGCATAGGAGAAGAAAACTTTGGGTTTCTTTCGATTCATTTTATGCTTTTTTATTTCTTTCCCGCATTCCTGACTCCTATAAGATTCCTTTAGCTAGCTTCGAATGCATGCTATTTCTCTGACCAGAGTCCCCCTACGCATTTCAGATATATTTACCTCTTTTAGCCGCTATTTATCTTTTTCCGTCGCCTGTGATAGGGAGCGCCTGTCTCTTCTATTTTACATCTACACCTGCCTTTATCTTAGAGGTATAAGCCTTGTGGCTTACATCAAGTGGCCACCAAGTTAATCTGTACAAGTCATACGTTGGGGTCTGTGTTACTTAGTATATCTTCCCGCTTATATCGTTAGACTTGGTTTACTTGGTCCACTTATATTTTTGTTATTGAAGTTGAATTTTGGTGAAATGCTCCCTCATGAACTAATCTCATTATGTCGGTCTGGGCTCCGCACAGTGGTACAATTTCTGAATCCAACCTCAATTATGTTGTGATCGAGTAGTTTTTTGTTTTTGAATATGGTACCATTTCGGGGGGGGGGGGGGGGGGGGGGGGGGTGACTTCAAGATCTTCATTGTTAGTGAAGATTAGGCGTCTAGTGTATTGCTCCAGTCCTAGTAGGCTCTATTATTTGCAGGTTTAAATTGAATTTGTGCAGAATTTTAAAAGCACGTGTGAGTGTGAATTTTCATCTCAGATCTGCCTCCTTGAGAGAAATTAACTGCACCATCATTAATTGGCTATATCCTCCATTTTAGATGCCAATAAGTTGAGAAATACCCCACAGGAGCAAGAAGTTGTGCAGGAGCTGGAAGATTTTCCAGACAGTGGTCAATTTCTAACAGCTGTTTCTGGAATTGCTGGGATGTAGCATCCGGATGCTTGTAGACTACCACACATGACTAGGTATTTGGTACTCTCGACCTTTACGTGCTAAAACTTCAACTACATCATTTGAGGCATTTAGCAGTTTTTTGTTCAAACAAGTGACTCTGCAATGTACGGCCAACCCCCCCCCCCTCCGCCATTTTGTCCTGTTCACGTCTGTCACATCTGTAAGGTTTAACCTGGGATCCATATTTCGTTTACCAAGTGATCATTTATTGTGGGTCTCAGTGTGAAACCCGTGAACATTGCCTTTGCCTCTGCAAGGAGTCCAACGATGAAAGGTATTTTATTTTTTGTTGTTTGTTGCTGGTTTGGTTGCTGTATATTTGTGCAAAGAAGAATGTCATCGGGACAAGAGGATTGTTGTACTGTGGGGGGGGGATTTTTGTCTCCGGCATTATAATCTGTATCAGTTGGTTTGGTGCAGTTGGAGGCCATCCACTGTGGTTCCACTCCCAGGAATGACTGGGATGGAGTAAATAAGAGCATCAACCACCCCAGTTAAGTTAACCTTTCTAGTTATAGCAAACTGATAACTGGCCAGTTAGAATGATGTAATTTGATATGTCGTGGGTGATCAGCTACATCAGTAGGACCGACAGAGAAAATCTGGTAAGTAATAGTCACGATATGTTCACGAGTGTAACCACTCCCCATCTTTTCCTTCATTCACTTTAATATAATCCATGACAGTCCCACAACTCAATTTAGTAGCACTGCACTTGTGGGTGCTTTCCACTTCTATATGGCTAGTATAGATATGTGGTAAGATCTGTGTTGGGTTATAGAAGGGGAGCCACTTGCAGCGACCATGTGGTGGCATAAGTTTCCTCAGAGGCCTACACTGGGTAACTACTGTAAATATATATGGTTGTCGCCTCCCAATGAGATTACTTGTTACGAATTAATGTGGTTCATACAGGTAACCCCTCATAAATATTCCATAATTATAACAATTGAAATATTAAAATCCTGAATGTAAAAATTGTGACAAGTGAAATTGAGGGTGAATAAGAGGTTATAAGTTGTAAAAGTGAAAGCATGTAAAATGTCCTTGTGACTTGTGAATTGAATCTTTGTTGTATTACGAAAACGATAAAATTGTGGTGAAGTTCCGAGTGTTAGTGAAATTTGTATCCTGTACAAACAAGAACAATAGAAGGGTAGTGAGATGTGGGTGTTGTGAATGATGTGAGAATCTGCTTGAGATGGAGAGGCGTATGTGATTTTTTGAGGAGGATGGAGTAGAAGGACAGAGGAAATTTGTAGCCACTCTGACGATGGTGCCTGAGTAGTGTACGTAGTGTTGATTTGGGTGTTGTCGGGTTGTGGGTTGTGGTGTGTGGTTGAACTAGAGAAAAATGCGTAATAATTAGTGTTATGTTATATTTACAGAAATCTTAATTCTTGATATGTAAAATTGAGACAAGTGAAATTGTGCTGGTAATGTGTGATCGCCTAATTTGTAAGTGTTGTGGTAGTATCTGGTGTGTTGTGCATAATGAAGAGGGGGAGTGAGGTAATGGGAGATGGATGTGTGGCTGAGAAGAGGTAGGTGTTGGGAGATGGTGTTGGCTGTGAAGAGGTGAGGTGTTGGGAGAAGGATGTGTGGCTGTGAAGAGGTGAAGTGTGGAAAAGATGGGGGTGAGGTGCAGAGATGTGGGTGGACTTGTGCATGACATTAGTAAAACGGTAACATTCATGTTATGAATGAAAATTGTATATTAGTTATCATAAAACACTTGAAAACTTTTATTTATTATTGAAAACGAAAAATTTTTGGAGGCGCGGGTACCATAGAGGGGACTCCAATACCTTGGATCGGAAGTAGTACAAAACATGACCAATATATACGATAGTGCATGTAGGGTGGTTGTGAAATGTAGTTGTGGGTGAGAATGGATGAATGGTATGTGACTTTGTAGGAGATGGGATTAAGGGAAGATAGATGAAGTGTGGCGACCTAATTTATGGAGAAGGTGCCTGGAGAGTGTTAAGTTTGTGGATTGATGCGGGTTATGAGTGTGAAAACAAATGGTAAGTGGATGGATAAGACTAGTGGAAAATTGAGGATTGTGGATAAGTGAGGGTGAGATTGGGTGTGTGGGAGGGAGTTGGGAGTGAAGGAAAGATGAGGAAAATTCTACTAAATTTGTTGTTATTATGAAAGAGTGGAAAATAAATGACAAAAAAAAAGGGGTAGTGGAGAAATTTTTCTCCAGAGGAGTATCATCCCCATCAGCCCCTTAAGCCCCTTCTGCCCTGAGGGGGCCCAGCGCCACTCAGAAGGGGCAAGCGACTTGATTACTGTGACAGTGAGAAATTTGATCACAGATGCCCGACGAGTAAAGCGACGTGGTCAAGTTGACCGCTGCACCTTGCAGGTTGTGCAGATTGTATTTTAATAAGAGACAGTACATCTCTTACTTTTAGCAGGACAATTAAGGGAAAATCCTGCTCCCACTTAATTACCAATAGTAAAGAAAAGTGGACATTGTTGGTCTATGCTTAAGACAGCAAGATTTAAACATTCTGCTTTGCTCATCGAGGAAGTGGCAAGGAAGAGCAAAAGTACATAGGTCAGCTTTTATATCTTTGTGATAGGGAGAGTGACGGCATGGGCCTGTGGCGACTTCAGATCACTTTTGAAACTCTACTGAGAGTGCACACCTGACGCCAGTGCATAACCAATCAAAGAACACTGAACAGTGCGTTAAGTGTGATCAAAGTGTCACAACTCATAAAACACAATAAACACTTAAGAGAAGTGTGATCACTTCTTTAGTGATAAGATTTTGAACAATAAAGTACAAATCACCACTGAGGTACAATACACTGGTGGAACCTAGTGTACCAGTGTGCTATTTTCTAGAATAAGAAGACGTGGACCATCCAAGGACACCTTCACTGTCTATCACAGTCACCGATATCTGTCGAAGGTGAAAGAACACCATAGCTCATGCTACAAGAGCAAGGTAGGTTACGAATTTCTTGTGAGTACGGGGGACTGTGAGTTTTCTTGAGTCGCAGAAGTTTGGTACCCAACCTATAGTCGGAGAAAGGTGCGGACTTTTGAGTCAAAGCGTGGAAAATAAATGACAAAAGGAAGAGAGTATTTAGTGTAGTCCCTGGTTTTATCTTGTTTGTTCACTTAGTGTTCACCCCAACTCTGTGTTTACTTGATTCACCCTGTTGTTTCCACTTAGTGTTTCACACACTCTGTGTCTACTTGATTCAACCAGATTGTACCCCCGTAAGGAACCATTACCATGAGCCAAAGGGGACCTTTACCATACCGCATAGGGGGTTACTGATATCAGAAATTTTTAAAGGGAACCTGTACAGAGTAGTGAAAAGGTATCTCAACTCCATAGGGGAGAACCCAAAATGTGTCCAACCATGAAGTAAATCCTTGATTCTGGAAGTGGAGCATTGAAAAAATTGGAGGTAAACTTTATCCCAGAGATAGAGGGGTGAATCAAACATATTAAAAAAAACTGCAAAATTCTAGAAAATTATGTAAAATTCTAGAAACAAAGGGTAAATGTGGAACAAGCATGCAATATTCACAAAAAGCGGTAAAACTCAAACAATCGAAAATCCTCCCAAACTCGAACAATTAGAGTGGGTGCACAGGGGCACCGCAGGTGGCGAGGGTGGGTGTACAGGGAGCACGAAGGTTGTCGGAAGTTGAGGGACAAGCAGTGAGGGGGGACCACCTCTCTGTACTTTGTGTACTTTGGCTCATACATCGCTGATCCCCAAAGTACACTACAATAATGGGTAAGAGTCACTTAGCTAAGGAGTGTAGGTTGGGAAGGATTCATTGAGGGCTTCTATATTTATTGTCCTGTTGCCGCAAACTAAATATCCCAATTCTTCATCCAGGAACATGTCAGAAAATTTTCTAAATTAACAGACTGAGGCCAATTTTACAACCAACTGATCTTTGAGATCACCTGATTACTTGTGGAAATTCAGTATCAGAGTTCACACACAAAATTCAATATGGGGGGGGCGTCCTCCCCCGGCTTCACTCCGCACTGTTCTCCACCCCCCCTACTTGAAATTTCAGAAAAACTGGTCAAATCAGCCTCCATATTTTTATACAAAATTATAGATCTTATTCATTTATGTGTTGTACATTTAAGAAAAATTTTGTAAAAAAATTCCAGAGTTAGTGTAATTCATTCCAACATTTTATTAGCACCACATAAAAGGGCTATGTAAAAGTTATAAGCAAATCTAGGTTTTAAATAGTTGCACCTCAACAAATTAATACACCAACCCATCACACCGTTCTCAGCACCCTAATTGACCACATACTCTAAAACTTGACCTCATCACTCCGGGCCGTGAGGTTGTGTACGCCTTGCTCCTGCCTTCGTCACTCACCTTGGTGGGAGACGGACATTGGCTTTTGAGCTAGCACCTGTTTGGTAGCACTGAGTGATTTTCACAAAATGTTGCAGGCTACAGGCGGAGAATCAACACTGTGTGTAATTGAGGTGTTTAAAGGAACGGTTTTATCATACCAATGCATCGTTTATGCTGCCTGCCATACAACAGATAACCTACTGCAGCAACAACGAAGATCTGGATGGAAAATTCCTTAAACGAGCTACAAGGATCTTTGTGAAATTCGCGACGGCCGGACATATGACAAGATTGGTGGAAAGATACCAAGACGTGGTATGAAGGTTTAGAAGTACGACTAGGGACGTCTCGCAAGTATTATACTTGGGTAAAGTTATGAATGTCCCATTAGAAGCGGATGAAGAAAGATATAAAAAGCAATATTCAATGAATTATGATGTTAAACATCAGGCATAAGTTTGGAAGGTTGTCTGATGGTATGTAATACTTGGACTTGCGTGAGGGCTCCATTACCCTCAAAATGTCTTTGCAGAAATCAATACCAACAATATTTGACACTGATTACTTAGCACACAGTATATTGTAACATATGCTAGGCAGAGACGAACCTGTAGACTGTGTGGCACTTTTGATCATATGGCAGATAATGTTTCAACGTCGAACGACACCAGAGAAACACGGAGATGGGAAAGGGGTGGGGAAGAGAGACAGGTTGAACGACCCAGTCTACAGGGAAGCATCTTCAGATCAAGAAATGGAGTGAAATCGTGGAGGACAATCCGGTAGAATGTGCAACAATTACCAGAGGTCTCTCAAGTTACTGAGAATATTCATATGGAGGATGAGTGAGATGAGTTGGAAATGTAGTCAAGTTACAAGTTTACAAGAATTCTTGGTCGATATCAGAATGAGTATGGGACCACTAAGCATGGTGTCGTAAGGGAAACATTGTATGTGAGGAGGAATTCAAGAGGTGGATAATTGGGTGATGGGATATGCAATCACAGAGATAGTGAGATGTGGGTTGAAGTCCACAATGTGGAATATGAAGATGAGGGAATGCACATAGTAAGAGGCATCATGCAAGAAAGAGGCAGGGGCTTCTCTGATAGTGGATTCCTCAAACCAGCGCAACGATCTGGTAAGTAAACTCTCAGTGGATGTGCCAAAAAAAGTAACAGTGAGCAAAGAAAGACATTGTGAGAAAAAGTATTTTGTGCAAAATACGGTAAGGAAACACAAGGATATCGTCCAATTGTAAGCCCCGATAGCAATTTTTAAGTGTCTAACAGTAAGGGTTAATGGCCTAAGGGCTTGGTGTAAAGGCATAAGATCTTAGTGATTTTTTTAAAGAGACATGGGAATAACAAGCAATATTGTTTACAAGAGCAAAATTTAGGTAAAGGAAAGAATTTGATGGTAGATGGTTATAAGTTTATCCTGGGTATACTAGGGAAGCTTAAAGGGATGAGATGCTGTTTAATAGCTGAGACCAGTCCTTTCCAATAGTTACATTGGGAAAGAAGGGGGAGATGAAGTAGCGAGGGTGGATGGACAATGGTGGGGTATAGTGTGTGTTTTGTGAGTGGTATACGTGCCGCGGACAGTAAATAACGTGTTAAAGAGGAATTTGTATGGACACACATAATTTATCATATGGCTGTGGTTACTTGTTTATTCATTATTTGAGGGAATTGGAATAAGGTGATACATAGAAAAGATGTGGAGCCGGGGGTGCAGGGTGTGTTTTGGGGGTCCTACGTGGGTTTAGGGGACAGGCTTAGGATTTTAAGTGATGGGGGGGAGGGATGGAACGTGGAGCAATCTTATGAGAGGGAGGATATGCGGCTCTACTAATCGTATTTATGCTGCTCCCCGTTACATGGCGGCTATACATAAACTATAAACGTTGTGTTTTTCAGATCATAGAGGAGCGGTCGTGGATGTGGATGGGAGGATTATCAAAGCATTACATGATATTATCGGAAACTAAATGTGAGATTGTTAGATGAGCTGGAGGACGGTGGGTTAGTTTTGTTGAGTGTGGACAAATGAGTGGCCAAGGGGAGAAAGGGAGGTGATATACTACGATTGTGGGAGGAATATGCGAAACCAGGAAATCAAACCTTTTTTATACTGAGGAAAGGAAAGGAGGTAAGTTATGGAAATACGGGGGGGTGGGGGAGGGGGGCGGCTTACAGAGGTATTAGGGAAGGGCAGTTTTGAAACAGAGCTATGAGGGTTTTCAGTTGGTTTAACCAGTACAAGAGTTTGAGGGCATCAAAGCAAAATTGATGGAAAGCAGATCAAGATTGATGGTGAGAAGATTGAGAGTTGTATTGGAAAAATGTTTTATGGGGAGATAAGCCATCTGCCTATGTATTGCAGCGATTAAAGACAGGACAGAGGATAAGGACTTTGATGAAGTTGGACGTACAAACGATGCGGGAAGGTAAAGGTGGAACAGAGGTTAGTAACTAACGAAAGTATGAGTGTTTAGGCTGATAAGTGGTTGAGATATATACGAGAGGGGGAAACAGGAAGATAGGAGATCTGATGATTTTAGAGAAGGGGATTACGGAGAAAAATCCGTAGAGTCAGCAGAATAGCAGCGATGATAGACGGGCCTATAGATAAGAGGACGAGTGGACGGCTTTAAAAGGGAATTAGTTTTCGGAAAGCACCGTGGGATAGATGAAATTCCAAATGAATTTTATTGAGCTAACTGGGATTCATTAAAGAATCTTGGTGCAGTTAGGTGAATGTGATGAAGGATAAGGGAGCATGATCTTACCACAAAGACAAAGGTGTAGTAGTTATGTTTTCCAAAGGGGAAATTACAGAAAAGCATCCTAGATTACAGATGTTTTGTCAATTAAGTGTGCGGTCAATTCAGAAATTGTTTGCCAAAGTTATAGGTAATCGTTTAGCAATAAGTAATTGGGAAGTTATAGATATGGGAACAGATGAGTGCCAGGGCGAACAATGTTTTAGTGGCAAGAGGCTATATGGTTAATAAAGAGGAGCTAGAATGAACGGTTTAGGTGTTCATGCTTTGGATGGAAGGTGGCTTATGATTTTGGTAGAGAGAGAGGCATATGGATGATTATGAGGAGGATGGGAGGTTTCGTGAAGAAATTTGTCAGTGGGCAGAAATTTTAATACGAGGTTCAAAATACGAATGCAAATACACAGAAAGGTGGGTGAATATTATTATTATGGGTAGGGGCTGAGGCAGGGAGACCAGTCCCATGTCCTCCATCCTGTTTGCATGTCTGCGAAGACCCATATATATCGTTGAAAACATGTAGGAGTAAAGTGAGGGGGGTAAGACTTAGTGGTGCTACGGGTACAGTTGTCGTTATGTGGATGACACAACGGCCTTAGTGGGTATATAGAGGAGGGGTTAGAGAATGTAAGCAGAATTGTTCAAATATTTAGTGGAGCAACAGTATGAGTGTTAATAGTGAGAAGTCCGAATTACTGGAGGTTGGGTCATGGGTGGGAGGGAACTGGAAATAAGTAATGGATGGCAGGTCATAGAGCAGATAAAAATTTGTGGAGTATTGTAACAGAGGGGCAGCGCAGGGGGCTAGAGAGGCAAATTCTAAAAGGGTAGTGACAAAGGTCCAATGCTTAGGTTAGGGGGAATAAGAACGAGTGTTTGACTATACAACAAGATCAATTGTATTTAAGTAACCCTCATATCCTAAATTTGTGGTCACTTGGGCTGTGGTGTACCCCATGATGGCACAAAGAGTGCGGCAAGTCAAAGGAAAGTACTGAATTTTAATATGGGGAAATTGTTTGTCATTGGCGGAGCGGACGGTTGTAATGGACACCGCTGTGAAGGGGGGATAAGGCTTAATTCCTTTGGTAGTAGACGAAGAGCATGTACGTGAAGCATGTTATCTTAGAGATTGGGTGGGGAACGTGGTGTCAAGAGTGATGTATGTATGGAAGATGTGAGGCGGTGGTGGGGGTGGGACTTAGAGGAGTGTATGAGTATGTGAGATACATATAACAAGTAAAGAAATCCGGAAATGTAACGACGTGTGTTTTGGGGAGGTTGAAAGGTTCAAGAGGTTTGGAAGGGAAACCTGTTTTTCCATTATATAACTGGGCAATGATCTGGGGAGTATTCAAGTACGTTACGGTTGAATTCAAGGGTGGTGGGAACTATGTATAGTTTTTACATGGGATTTTGTCAACTAAAGTACGATTGTAACAGTGGGAATTTTGCAGTCTCCTTTGTGTTTTATGTTGGGGAGGAAACAGCATATCATTGGTGTAATTCTGTGAGCATATCGATAGTGCACGTCTATTTTTCACAGGAGTCCTTGGATAAGGTGGTTGGAAGCGGGTTAGTGGTATTAAGGGCACATAGTTTGGATATAGAGGAGTGGGAGAATTTAGTGTTGAGGAGGGCCGTCATGTATTTAGTGGCAGATTATATCTATATATTTTTTCGTGGGCGAAGGAGGGAGGTGGGGGTGGTGGGGGGGGGAAACGAACAAGGGCTTTAGCAGGAAATTTCTATAAAACAAAGTGTATAAATGAGGTAGTGTATGGACGTAGATGGGCTATAGACTTTCCGGCATCGTATAGAGGTATGACTGTGAGAGGGTTGGAAATAAATGGCATAAAATACCAACACGATGGAAATATAAACACAAATGCAGAGGTATGGGTGTGTGTGGGAAACAAGCAGGTTGCAACACTAGGGTTGGAAACAGTAAATGTATAAAAGGCATTCAGCATGAAGTTATAAATAAAGACAATAGAACAGGTCAGCAAACAAAGGGGGACAGCAGAGGGCAGCAAGGGACTAGCTCCCTTAAGGTTTACTATACTAATAGCAGGAGTGTTAGAAATAAGATAGATGAGCTAAGATTAATTGCAAGTGCAGGAAACATAGATATTATTGCTATAACAGAGACCTGGCTCAATCCGAAAGATAGAGAGATGCCCTCTGAATGTCACATACAAGGCTATAAATTATTCCACACTGACAGGGTCAACAGGAAAGGTGGTGGAGTAGCGATGTATGTCAGAGACAATTTAAATTGTTGTGTTAGACAAGATTTTAAAATTTAGAAGCGTCACCCACTGAATCTGTTTGGTTACAGCTTCTCGAGGGCCGAGAAAAATTAATTTTTGGGTGTGATTTACAGGGCCCCAAATCTTGATAGGGAGTGCAGTAAACTTCTATGGGACGAAATTCGTAAGGCATCTACATACGAAAATGTTGTGCTAATGGGAGATTTCAACTATAGACAGATTGACTGGAGCAATTTGACAGGAAAATTTAGAGTCGGGTGACTTTCTTGATACGATCCAGGATTGTTTTTTAAAACAGTTTGTGACAGAGCCAACTAGGGGAAATAACCTCCTTGACTTGGTTCTTGCCAGTTAGGGAAACACTAATTAATAATCTTGAGGTTAATGATGAGCTTGGGGAGAGTGATCACAAATCACTCAGTTTTAATATATCATGGAATTCCCCTAATAATGGCAATCAAGTCTCCGTCCCTGACTTTCGCTTGGCTGATTTTATAGGACTGAAAAATTACTTAGGTGGGCTGAACTGGAATGACCTGACTAAGGGTCAGGTAGGTGGTGATGGTTGCCGATATGATGCTTTCCAGGCATAGTTCTAGCTGCTCAGTCAAATTATGTTCCAAATAGGGAAATCAAATCAAACAAAAATGATCCTAAATGGATGAACAATAGATTAAAATATCTGATTGGTCAAAAGAGAGGCATATATAGGCAAATCAAAAGAGGAGAGGGGCAATTAAGAAATCGATATATTCAGTTAAAGAGAGAAATAAAAAAGGGAATTAGAAAAGCAAAAAGAGATTATGAGGTTTAAAGTTGCAAGAGAATCGAAGACTAAACCCCAAAAAGGGTTCTTTCAGGTATACAGAAGTAAGATCAGGGACAAGATAGGCCCACTCAAAAGTTCCTCGGGTCAGCTCACTGACAGTGATAAGGAAATGTGTAGAATTTTTAACACATACTTCCTCTCAGTTTTTACACATGAGGATACCAGCGATATTCCAGTAATGATAAATTATGTAGAACAGGACGATAATAAACTGTGCACTATTAGGGTCACAAGTGACATGGTCCTTAGGCAAATAGATAAATTAAAACCCAACAAATCCCCAGGGCCCCGATGAACTGTATGCAAGGGTTCTAAAGGAATATAAAAGGGATTAGCACACCTTTGGCTAATCTTTTCAAAAATATCACTACAAACTGGCATGGTGCCAGATAAGGGAAATGGCAAAAATTTTTAATTTTTAAAACAGGTGACAGGTCCCCTTTCTTCGAACTAGACCAAA